>OX451736.1:1185928259-1186090059 GCA_948472305.1 Vicia faba
TTTATCACTTGAGAGGTACCTGTCCGGATAGAAATTCCATATGTACAATTATCAATAGCTATAAACCGTGTAGCAAATTCGGAACCGCTTTGGTGTCATGATTTGGTTTGGAACATGGAATTGTAATTTTACACACGTAGCCAGAGCATAATAAATGAGCAAAGAAACTTTGGTCTATTACATCACCATAGAATACAACCTAAGGTGTCAAAGAATACACTTAATCTGGAATATCAGTTAATGAAGTTTTTGTTCTGCCCATGACACAACTCACAACATTCTAGTATCCATGCAACCCATACCCACACACTGAAGACTTGATGAATAGTCAATTTTCCAGTAGACTGTCCTTGATACTGCTGTTTTTTAAATTATATGACCTCGTACATATGGCCCGGGTGCATGGTGTTTTGCTTCTATGACAAGCTCGGGAAAAAACTGCTTCTATTACAAGCTCGGGAAAAAACGAAACAAATGTTTATATTATCCTCTACCTAAAGTTGGTTGATGCTGTTAAAACCAATATAACAATTAATTCCTACATCCTGCTGCAAATCATGGAAGCTTGATTTAAGGATTCGCGGCCCACAGTCAACAAATTAGACAGCCTCAGGTTCTATCTTAATAAAATTCAGCTGGTGAAAACAAAAAAATGGAATCAATTCTCTATCCAGAAACAAAAATGCATTTTTCTTCTATAACGAAACTTAATTCTGTCTTGCAGCTCAGCCCTGAAATGTCATGCAATACATACAATTTAAGGGTTTAGTCAAGTAAATGGTACTACCTTACCGCTACTTTTCCTCAGAGTCCTGTATAGATTCATTGGGCTGCCTTTTCTTCTTTGTTGCACTCGACTTTCTTCCACCTTTCCTGACTGGTCTTGGTCCTTCCTCTATGAAGAGATGACTGTATTTTTCCATTATTCTCTCTTTCTCTTCAATCAAGCCTAACATCTCATAAGCATTTGCCACTTTCTTAATGATTAATTTATCACGAGGTTTACGATCAAAAGCTTCCAGTCCCTTGAAAAGCTTTTAATCAAAAGCACAAGACATGAAACAAAGCTTAATTGTGAGTTAATCGAGAACCAAAACTATATATAGCCATCAAACAAAGAGAGTAAATGATGTTAGATAAACACTGCATAGAGTATTACAAGAATATGCAAGTCCACATCAACTGAGATAAGTAAATAGTTTTGATTTGTCTCTCCAATAGAAATAAAAAAGAGCTGAGTAAAATATTTAATACTGTTATTTTATATACAATTAGTAACTAAAATTCATCAATGCAAAACAAATATTTTGTTATCTTATCGCCTAACATTGATCGCATTCAACATGGTTATTATGGCCAGAGTCCATTGATTCTGTTACAGCTATTCAACTTTTCAACTGCTGCAATATCATTTTGAAAAAGATTTTGGTAATATGAAGTAGGAGAAAGGAGCAGAATAATGAGAATAATAAAACTCCAAATAAAGGTTACCAGTAACTATGTTTTAAGGGGCACTACAATATCTTTTGTATTAATTAAGGATTCATCAACTACATTTCTAGATTTATTTTTAACATGAATCTTTTCAACAAATGATGAGCATCCATGATGCGAACCCGAATTGGAGTAGCAACAATTAGAAGAAAAACAGATAAATAAGGTCAGCAATCAGCCACATGGATTAATCACACCATTGGAATGAGCATCAATTAAAATAAAATAAAAATTATATTCCACCATTTGGGAAAGCTTACCTTAACAAGATCATCCAGCATATTGTTTCGATAATATACTGATATCATAAGATGGCACATCTGCCAAGGAACAGAATGCAAATCAGTGCCAATTTTCATTTCCCAGAATTTGTGTGCTTCTCCAACTCTATGATCCATATCTAAAGCTCGAATCAATTGACCATATGTTCCCATCGTCGTCCCTTGCCCCTTGCTCAGCATCCATTTAATTACCTTGGATAAGATATTAAAGCATCAGAGTAAATAATACTAAGGTCAACCAAAATTCCTTAGTCTTTGTTTACAAAATAATTACTAGAAAAATAGTCGCAAACATCTTTGTTTAATCAAAACTTACAATACATCCTAAAAGTCACATGCAAAGTTGCAAACAGATAAGGCCAAAATCAAGACATGGCAAAAGAAAAAAAACTTCATCCACAAAAGAAATAAAGAAATAACATCATCCAATTTCTGCATAGAGAATATACTATAAGAAACTACTACAGGAAAAAAGAGCAGTGGCGGAGCCACGTTGGGACAGGGGGTGGTCATGGCCACCCCAATATTTTTCCAGATATGTTATATTTATATATACATGCGCAATACTCCAGAATTAGCTAAATAGCCTTGTGGTCAGTGTGTTGAGTTGCAGCTTTAAGGTCCACGGATCAACTCTTAGCGTGGCCATTTTATTAACTTTTATTTTTTTTAATTTCTTGGCAGAAGTGAGAATATTAAGATTTGATCTGGAATTTCTCACCTTAAACTCAAAAGCGATTCTAATCTTATCTTTTTAGTAAAACTATATATGTTATTTGTATGGTTCTAGCATTAATACAAAATATATATATTATTTTAAATAAAACTATTTATTTTAGTTTTAAATTATTGTTGCGGTTGAGTATTGTGATTTCGGTATTGAGGTTGATATATTGCACATTATGACCTTTGCGGCGTAAATTTTAATTGAGAAGTGTTTAAAATATATTGTTTAAAAATACTTGATGTTAAGATTTTTCATTACATAAAAGATAAATTAAATTTTAGAATTTTGAAATTTTGTGTTTCGTTGAAAATACTTGAAGAACTATCCGCTAAATCGTTTAATATGATTGATGATGGCGGCAAAATGTATGGTTTTAACTCACACTGCAATTGTGGTTCGATGCGATTGCAGATGGTACGACATTAGCAATAATTACGGTCGCAATTGCAATTATAGACTACAATTTAAAGTTATCTACATATATGATTTATATTTATGGCCCCCTCAAAATATTGCACCTGGCTCCGCCACTGAAAAAGAGTATCTGGTCATTAGGATGGGTAATACAAAATTGATAAACTCTGGCATGATATCATCTAACTAACCAATCAATAGAAGTATATGAAAAGAAAGGTACTTATCTGCTACATTTATGAGATTATGCCTTATTTGAAGTTTGATTTTCAATAATAAAAACTGAGTCAGGGTTAAGATGAGCCACAATCTCAGACCAGATTACAACAATATTTCCTGTCATCACATTTTCACCATGACCATTGTATTTCACTTGCAAAACAAGCCAGTATAAAATCCTCTTCACTTGATGCAAGCCTAAGAATTAAATAAAACTTACATAGTAATTCTCTGCTATCTTACCAGTAAATTGCTCTACTGCCTCTTTGCTAAAGACATTTAACGAATGCCACAACACAATTGATTCCATTTCTCAAATGTTGACCTTCAACTTGCAAACTTCTTGCAATATAGCGCCTGACTTTTATATAATTTGCCTCACAAAACCGTTATACACCACGCTGCCGTCCCATTATTTCTATTATTCCATACACACCCAATCTACACCTTCCATCCATCATCTGGTCCTCTAATTTACGTAGGCACTGCCTCACTCAAACTTTCCCACTCCAACCTCCAAATCACCTAATACACCCCAGTCTATCACTTACGACAGAACCATTGACAGCATAAGGCCACTAACAAAAACATTAAATTCTGGTTTGCAACCTTATATTGGACCAAGTAATCTCCTACTGATTCATTAGTAATTCTGTCCCAGTCCATAAAGTCTCGGCATTACAAATAAAGTAAAGCTTATACTATTTGCTGTTTCACAACTCACACCAAGAGCTACAGCAGTGTCCCCCAAAACCAACAGTACATATTCATATTTCCATCCGTTCTTGCCTCCAAGAGCCCAATTTTTTTCGGTATTTTTCTAAAGACTTCAAATGCTTCATGAAAGATGTTAATCACTTGATTCATCATCATTGCATGTTTGCCCCCTTACATTACCATCACTTTTAATAATGACTACCCCTATTCCACACCAACTCAAATATCCCTTTTTTTAAGGGCTCGTGCCTCATACTTACTCCATATACCCACTAGAGATGGACATTCAGAATCTTAAGGGGAACAAAGTTTGTGTAGTAACCGCTAGTCTAGTAAACGACATATGAATAGCATTGGAATTGGGGGAATAATATATTACAAACAATGTTACTTCATATTTGGTTTCTATGGTAGTCTAATTAATGTCTTGAACAGGAGTGTTAGAGTAGACATATGAATATATGCACAGCGGTATCACCTTGAAAGTGCGAGAATTTACAATATCCTAGTTATCACAAGAAATACTGCAGTGGCTATATATGCATGGGTACAATCAAACTATAGAGTTTGGTTGTGACAGTGCAGTGCCATTTATTTGATAATGACAAAAGTAGCCTCTTGCAAGAAATTTGTTCTACACTTGAAAATTTCCTTAGAAAATGGAACATCAATTTTTTATGATTGTAATTTGTATTAACTCTTATTTACTTCAAACACATAAACTAATCCGTTTAGAAAGCCAATTTCATCTACAAAACTTAGGATGAAAAGTATAGAGCCCCACTATAAGTCTATGTAATTGAATTCCATTCCATTAGAAAAAAAGACTAATTTCTGCAACTATTTGTTAATCATCTTCGTTTGACAAAGAAGAATGCATGAAAAGAAAAAGAAAGGAAGCACATACACAAATGATACATACCTGAACAATCCTATGCCACTGTTGTTCCTTCTCAAGACTAATCAATATATTTCTCAATGCCCCAATTGGAAAATTCTGCTCCCAAGCAACCCATGCATCAAGAGCACCATAAATAGCCTCCTTACTATCATCGATATCTCGAAGCTGCATCATTAGGGTTTGATTAAAACCCATTCACAATGTTAATACTTATTCAACAACCATGATGACACACATTATTATCATTAGTAAAATGCTTACTGTGGTGAGAAGAAACTTGGTTCTATCTTTTCTAGATACATTTTCCCCAATATAATGCTTTGGTATCTCTCTACCATTAGCTTTTTGCTCAGAAGGAATAGATTCAGATTTGGTTTGCGAATAACATGGTTGGGACAACATTTGACTGTAACATCGATTGACATCACTAGTGTTCACTTTACTCAATCTATTAACCTGGTAACAGAAAGCAGCATGCGTTTTTCTTGAGGAAACATAGCTCCAACAATATTAATGGAAGAGACAGAAGGAGGAACTTACGAGATAATAAATTCGAGGTGCCCTCCACATGTTTGATGAAAGTTCTACGCCGAAATCAACAAGTTTTGCAAGTTTCAGTAGATTTCTGTTATAGCGCAGCGTTTTTTCAATTGATTTTGGAAGTTTTGTATTTTTATCGGTGCTGCTATGTTGTTTCATTTACAAAAATGCTTGACACTCAAAAACACTTTCACAAATACCTAAATAGTGTTTCCATATTATTTTAATTTTTTAATATATTTTTCTCTGATTAACGAAATATAAAATCTTAGTTAATATAATTTAAATTTTAATTGATATATATTCTAACATAAAAAACTAATATACGTATTATTCTGGATTGGGTCCGCCCTTGACCCAACTCCACGAAAGGCTCAATCCACGTCGGGCAGAATATGTTTCACTTCCCGTAAGAAAGTGACCTCACTACACGAGGGGAAAACTCAGGTAGTCTTAGGGAGCTCGCACACCGGTTAGGATGATTCCGAGGACACCTTCTGATCCTCATCGTTGAAGTCTTATCTCCTCACACGACCTCGCGTCTGGCGGAGAGCATTTCACGACGAACAGAAGCACCTTACGAGCATCCTCCTCGTAGGGCTGACTATCAACGTCTCCGAATATCACGGAGTCTTCCTGGCCTCGGAAAGATCGCATTCATATCCTTCTGATCTTGCGGAAGAAGTCATCTAGGTGGGAGACCACGTGCGGGTCCCCACTACTCACGTAGAACCTGACAGTCTCCACTTTGGACCTACTTGACCAGCCCAATGAGGAGACCTTGGCCCAACACTGGGGCTATAAATACCCTCTCTTTCGAGAGAGTCGGGTATGAAACATTTCTTACTCTCATAGTTACTGACTCATTCTGAAACTTACTTTGGCATCAGAGTGTCTTGCAGGTACCCTCCACCTCACTCTCAAGTTCTGCTCGGAGCAAGTTGTGACAGTCCATTCTGGTCAGGTATAATCAGTGGCGTCATCTGTGGAAAACTTGCTTCCCTGTCTTCCATTCACACGAGACAAAATCTAAATTCAACTACCTTTTGATTGTCATGGTTGATCACACAGTAGAAAACAACGTCGTTAACCACAACGCTGAAGTCAATAATACTGGTCCCACTGGCCTCAATATCGGTAACAATAACAACGACATGAACAACAACAACCACGCCGATGATATGCCCGGCCCCTCAGAGTACAGAGACGGGCTGACTGCCTCTTCATCGTCACTGTCCCGACGGCTCGAAGACGATCGTCGTCCTCTTCAGAACTACCAGCCGCCCGTGTTCCAGGAGGTCCTCGTTCCCGCGAGTGCTGATGCCACGACAAGGGCACTATTTGCGAAAATAAATCAAACAAACTACTTGATCTTTTCCCAAGGGGAGAGATTAAGGGCACTCGAAGATTCTCGAAGAGCCCCCAAAAGACATAGGAGACCCCATTCTCCTCCTCCTCCTCAGATAGAGGAACATCCCCAATCTCCCCCGCGGAGACGCAGACGGGACGCCTCTCAAAGCCCCTCTCCTCGACCAATCGGGCAACGCCCCGCCTTAGAGAGGGACCAGCCCGTATTTACAGGGAGGCGTGATCACATCCCCTCGCATTAAGAGAAAAAAACCCCTGAAAATAGGAATAGGGGAAATGACGAACGACCATATCGCCCGAGGAATCCTCCGCGCGATCAGGGTCACCATCACAACTGCCATTACAACAGATCTTTTTCTCGCTCACCAGACAAAAGTGACGAAGACGATCCCCGCGTTCCCTTGTCACAAGCTATTATGGAGGAACCCATCCCCCCCGATATGGAGAAACCTCCCTGTTGTACCCCAAATTTGTCCTCCTCTTTTCCACAAGAAATCACAACTTCGGGCTTTTCCTGATTTTTCAGATTGGCTTAAGAATCAGTCAAACAGACTTTTCTCATCAGTCAGACAAAATTAGGGTTTCCATTGACTTTTGAATCAAGTCAAACAGATTATCAGGGTTTTTATTAATTTGGTTGAGTTTGGCTCAGGGTTTGATCAGGCGGATGCTTCTTTGACAATAAATCAAGAATTAGGGTTTGCACGCGCATTCTCAGAAGGAATTAATTCTACAGTTCTTTTCAATTAACTCTGGGACATGGGTTGAGGCTCCTGATTGAAAGTTTGAAGTTTGAGTTTGATCAGTGAGATAAAGGATATATGGACGTTTGTTTGTTTAACTGTGCATTGCCTTTGTTTATTCGGAACGCCGGACGTTTATTGATTATTTATAATTTCTAAGTTAAAATTATTGGATAATTTCCAATTATTATAATTCAAGAAATTTAAGTAATTAAATAAATAAATGCAGAAGAATTAAAAGAGATATCTGACAAAAAGACTTTTATTTATTTTTAATTATTGGTACAAGTGTTATTTAAATACAAGTAATTTTTACAGTATTTATAATAATGTTTATTACAAATGATTAAAATAAAATAAAATTGTATCCTAAGTATCTTGAAATCTTCATCTGCTACTGCTGCTCCCCATTGCTCAACTGATATTTATCTGCAAAGACAAAAAAAGAAAGAAGTCAAATGCAGATGAATTAAAAAAGGGCATTTTCAGACAGTTAATCATAAAAACTCATCATTAAAAGTGTTGGCCGGAATCAGTTTGTTCGCCCTCTCTGCAAATCACAAGAAGACTCTTGGTTCACAAAGAGAGAAAGAAAATACAGTTTGCAAGCATATGAATTAATACAAGGCAGCATATTAAACAAAATGTACAAGGCTGCATAATTTCAAATTGCAAAGTGTCAACAAAAATGCCAACCAAGCTGCAAAAATCCAAACTGAATTGCACTATCAAACAAGGCAAACCAAACTAAGTCAAAATGTCCAACTAAGTCACAAGTTCAAGACCTGTCATAAAGCTGTCAACAAGTACACAAAATGCAGAAAATCTGAAGAAAGAAGATATGCAAAGGAAAGACAAAATGCAAGCAACATATTTCAAATTTATCATCATTTCCCAGCCAAACATTTTTTCCAGAAAAGAGTACCTTTAAGAAATATAATATGCTTTAAGAGAGAGAGAAAAGAGAGTAAAAAGTAGGAGGCTTACAGTTTTTTTTGAGGCAGGCTTAAGAGATATAAAACAAACAGAATCAGAACACTGTAAGAGGAGGCAGAAACACATAGAAAAATATAGGCTACAAACTGTAAACAGAACACAAGCCTTGGAGAAGCAAACACAAGCCAATAAGCTTGTAACTCCCAGGCTTGTCCCCTAAAAACACAAGCCCTTCAAGCCTGCTTAAGCTTGCCTCCATCCTGCAACATACAAGCCTCAAAACACAGTAAGCATGTACCAACAAAACTCCAAACCTGCATATACCACAAGCCTGCCTGTACAATAAACCAACTCAGTGTCCAAGCTTACAAACTGCACCCAACCTGCATAAAAACTACAGGCCTGGAAGCAAACAATAAAGAGTCTTCCTGTTGCCAGCAAGCCTTTCAAAGCCTGTAATCTAAACAAACTTCAAACCTGCATAAGGACTTCAAACCTGTCTCAAGCCTTATTCAAACCTTTGTTCAAACAATAAACATGTACCAACAAACCTTCATCCAAAAGCCTGCTTCAAGCTAAAACACAAGCCTGTCAAAGCCTAAACCCCAACAAACTGTACAACATTAACACATCCAAATATCCAAACCAAGTCAGAATCAAACAAATCCAAACAACTCTCAGATTCAATATTATCATCATTGATAAAAAGCCAACTCAGAATCAAAGCCAAAAGAGAGAGGAAAAGATATCAGATATTAATCATCATTGAAACAAAGCCAGAAAGCAATTCAGAAGCAAAAATACTGAGGCAAAAGCAACAACAACATCATCATACTCAGAATCAAAATCATCATAGCATTGGAAATAAAGCAAGCAAGCAGAAGAGGAAAAGAAGTTTCAGAAACAGATATCCTAGCATTTTCAAATTAAAGCATCATCATTAAACGAAAGCAAGATACAAAGTACCAGGGAAGCCAGCAAGCCCTCGTCATCATACTCCCTCGCCTTGGCCGCCTGAAGACGCCTCCTGTCCACTTCTCCTCCTACGTCTCCAAAAGCCAACAAAGGTATAAATTCTCCTTCCCTTTTCTTTAAACACCTCACACAACAATAATAACATAGAAGATCAGAATGTGTCAAAAAACAATAACGAGCAAGACTAAAATCCAAAACCCTAAAACCTAAAAAAGCTGAGAACCGGTACCTTTCCTTGCCACCGCCTTGCTTAAACCATGGAGAGAGGAGGAGTTGGAGGTGGCGCCTAGTGGCCATAGGTGGAGCGGAGGTTCGTTCAGAAAGCTTGGCTCAAGAAAGTGAAGAGACGAAGAAGAAGACGATGGAAGCGGCGCCGTTCGCACAAACCCTTTTCTGAACAATACAAACAAACCCTAAGCAAATTTGTCAAACAATGGGCCTGACCCCTGGAACTAATGCCTAAGCCCAATGATTCTGGCACCTTACCCCTCCTTCAGCGTGTGCACCCCCTCCCTTTGTGGATATGTTCTTTGGACCAAACACCTCCTAAGGCCCATTTAAACCTTTTTTATTTATTACAAATCAACCATTTTTTTATCACATTACTTTTTTTCCTTTTTTATACACATAACTTAAATTAACATTTTTGTTAAAAATGATACATTGACTTTTTTTATATACAAAATTTTCTTAATTGCTTCTTTTTATTTTTTATTACATTTAAAAATATATAAATATTAGATTTTATTAAGTTTAAACATTTTTTCTTTTATTAAAACCTTTTTGTTTAAATTTAAACCTTGTATAAAACATTAACAAAAATATGTAAGCAATAGATTTTCTTTATTAAGTTAAAATATTTTTTCTTTTAAGAACTTCTTATACATAAAAACATTAACTAAATACATAGATAATAGAATACTTAAATTTGAACAATTTTCTTTTCTTTTTTTAAAACCTTTGTTTATATAATTAACAAAAATACAAAAAAGAATAATATTACTTAATATTGCATTAGGTTAACAATTTGATCACTTGTAAATAATCATGTGCATTATACTTTACTTTTGATTCTCTATTCTTATACTTTGCTACATTTTACATTGAGAATGCGATTCGATTTGGTTGTAAATATTATTTGGACACTACTATCCTGATAAGACTCATCCCCATTTGTAAACATTTGTACCCCCATCCCCGGATACTTATTTGTAATAGCTTAGACTTTAAATTCCCGCAATTTATCGCTTTCTATATACTGTATAGTAATTAGGGTTTGTATGCGAAGATTCAAAATCAACCGCTAGATAACCTAATACAAGACAAATGCATGAAAATCAATACACCATTCACACTCGCACCTCTAGGGTAATCCCGCTTGTTGCCTTCCAAAATGGGCCATGTTTGCATGTCAAGTACTTTGGCAAAACAAAAACAAATCAAATGATCGTAGTCCCTCGATGACGCTTTCGAAGTTGCCTAAACAAAATGATCATAGTCCCTCAAGAAAATTGCCAAAGACACTTGACACTATTGCATTCATGGTCTAAACGATGACCCGTGCCCATCCCGTTAACATCCTAACACAAGATTGTCCACCAAATACAATGGTGGAACAATACTGTTAAAAGGGTTAAAACATAGGAAAGATCTTTGAGTGAATTTAGGGGTAGACAACTCTTAGTTACTTGATCAAACTTGTAAAACACACTCGCCTACTTTCAAAACACACTCCACCACACAACTTTCAAAACAACTTTCAAAAACCTTGAAACATCTTTTCAAAAAGACACACACCTTTGTAAAACATTCGAGTAAAGAATTGTTACAATGGTTGCCTAGACAAGGCATCTTTTTCAAAACATTTTCAAAACCACACACACAAAGCACCATTTCAAACAATTGAAAATCAAGGCAAGTGATCTAAAACAAGTAACTAAGAGCCCATGGATAACCATGGATGAAAAGGGTGCTAGCACCTTCCCTTTTCATAATCTACCCCCCGAACCCACGAAAACATCTCAAAGGTTTTTCCTGTGCTTTTTAACCTTTCCTTTAGGATAAAATAAAAAGTCAATGGCGACTCTTGCTAAACCGAACAAGTGTGAATACAAATGCAAAACCTCAAGTCAGTTCTCCCACTGTATCACAGAACTGGCGACTCTGCTGGGGAATAAATTTAAAAGTGGGGTTACCTTAGGGTTTAGATCACCTTTACATACTTGCTTTGATTGCTTTGATTGCTTTACTTTTTGGGTCCTTGTTTGGGTTTGTTGTAAATCCTACACCCGAATTTGGGGGCACCTTTTTAGGTAAATAGCAATAAAACTGTGAGGGAACTGTGTGGGATATACCGACATGGTTGAAGCGGTAAGCTATGTTAGTGTGACATATTTGTGAGTACCGGTAACCCTTGAGTTCAATCAAGGAGAGTACGGGGCCGCTGAGTGATGTCATGAAGCACTAACGAACTCTTAGAACCTTAATTGATCATCTTAGCCTTTTTAGGGGTAGTGAGATGACCGACTTTGGTGCAGTCCGCAGTTGGTAGATACTCGATACTACACTTATTGAGGGTTGTTTTCTTGGAATATTTTGGTCGCCAGTTAAGTGGCTAAACCAAAACAATGAACACAGAAAATAATCCAATGATATTGAGCTCCTTAGAACCCGGTTTCTATTTCTAGGACAGGATGAGCCAACTAAATTCAAGAGGGTACTTACCTATAAACCCCATGCAAGCCTAAACTTAAGGACTTGTTTGCTTTGTGTGAATATGATTGTCTGTATATACACTTACTTGCTTTTGCATACATGTACATAACATCATAACATCATACCATAGCATTTTCAATAACCATTTCAAGGATCTCGAGGGTCTTTTGATGCAGGGTCACGTTGAACCAGACGTCTACCAAGGGGCAAGAGGTTTCTCCTCTAAACAAATGCCATCAAATATCAAGTGCAACAATTTGAATCAGGGGTTATGACCCACTTGACATGGTGAGCTTGATTCTCGTGGAAAGACATCCACCACTACAAGGTTCTCCAATAAAAGATCGAAGTTCAACCTCTAACATTCTCTTGTGTTTACCCCAAGAGATCCTTGAAAACATTGCATACGTATATCATACATATCATTGCATAACAGGTTTCTCCCATACATGTCTCCTTATCTTCCTACTGTTTATTTCAGTAAGATGGATATGGAACAAACGATGAAAGATCTCCAAGCTCAAAACACTCAATTCCAACAAATGCTTCTGGCTATGGGTAAAGGGCAAGAGGATCTGAAAGCTCTCCTTATCAAAGACAAGAAGAATAAGTCCAAGAAGGCAACGGGCATCCTGAGAAGAAGACCTAAAACCTTGGACCTTTCAACTCCACCCAGCATAGGAGTCAGTCTTGAAGAAGACCACAATTTGGAAGCTGACTACTCCGAAGAACAATATCCTCCCACTGATGACAAGTACAAACAGTTGGAGGATCGCCTCAATGCTATGGAGATTCAACAAATACCTGGCTTGGATTTAGGAGACATGGGTTTGGTTTCTGGATTGGTCATCCCTCCAAAGTTCAAAGTCCCTACCTTGGCCCTGTATGATGGAGTCTCTTGCCCTAAGATGCATCTAAAATCTTATGTCCGCAAGATTCAACCATACACAACTGATCCAAAGCTTTGGATCCATTTCTTCCAAGAAAGCCTGGTAGGGGCTCAACTCGAGTGGTTCTATCAATTGGGGAGTTCTCGCATCCACACCTGGGAGGATTTAGCTATGGCTTTTTATAAACAGTATCAATACAATACTGATCTTGCACCAACTCGTGTGCAATTGCAGAACATGACCATGGGTTCCGACGAGAGCTTCAAAGGATACGCTCAAAAGTGGAGAGATATGGATGGTAGGGTGCAACCCCCTTTAACTGACAGAGAGCTGATTGACATCTTCATGGGAACTTTGACTGGGCCTTTCTTCAATCACTTAATTGGAAGCTCCTCAGCCGGGTTCACCGAGCTAATACTGACCGGCGAAAGGGTCGAGGCTGGCATCAAAAGTGGAAAGATCTAAGGAGCTACACCCTCCGATGTTCAGAAAATTCCCCACAATGGGAAGAAAGAGTCCAATGCAGTGACTGGTCAAAAGAGTCGTCATGACCAACACGTAGGAGCAATCTTGATCTCTAATCCTACGTCTGCTCAACAAAGACAGGGGCATCAGCGTAAGGAGGTCTCACCTAAAAGACAATTCACCAAGATCAACATGTCACTGGGTCAAGCGCTACAACGCATGTTGCAGGCAGAGCTGATTACATTGAAGGCTCCCCTCCGGAACCCAAATACTTTTGCTCCTACCTATCATCCCAATGAAAGGTGTGCATACCACTCTGACAGTCCGGGACATGACACAAATAACTGTTGGCCTCTGAAGAACAAGATCCAAGACATGATTGATGCCAAGGAGATCGAGTTTGACCCTCCGGAGACTCTAGCATAATCACTGCTCCTATGCCAAATCACTGAGAGACTTTTGCTTCATTTGAATTTTCAAAGTTGTAATTTCTTTTGTTATTCAAACAATTATCTGTTGATGTCAAACTCTGTTTCATTAATGCATTGCATATGTTTGTCTTGAATTCATCCATTCGTTTTCACTAATCTTATGCTTTCTTTATGATATTTAACTCTTGATAAAAAGCTGCAAGCCTTTAGAGGGAGGATGACGAAACAATACCATAATCTCATACAATATGTTTTTGAACAGACCTTGCTGATGATGTACAGGCATTTCTTTCAAATCCCAAACACTGGAGTTATAAGGAAGATAATCCCTAGTCAACCCCTTCGAGCCAAAGAAGTAGGAGTTTTCTGTTCTAAACAAATTAAAACCTTTGATTTAAACCTGGGGCAGGGTAGTCTCTCAGTTAATTAAAAAAAATGTGCATTGAAGTCGCAAACTCTCAGTTCGTAATACAACGAATGACATCAAAAACATTCCTTTGGAACCAAAAGACAGTGATGGTTCTTTATCTCATAGAAAGTCAATCTCTCAAAAGAGAAAAGCCCACTAAGCCAAAACCTATAAAGGAGGCTTAAGAAAGCTGGGGCATTCCGCTGACTGTAATCTCGAAAACAGGAACAGTCAGGCAAAAGTTAGGGATAACAAATCAAAAGAACGAGGTCATTACAAATCCTCAACAATAGGAAAAGTGTTGCAAAAAAAAAAAGAAAATGACTGCCCTCTAAAATTCAACTGGTGTGAACCATCACCAAAATGTCGTTCCAAATTCGAATAGAGCGCGACGCACAATTAACTGAGTTTAGGATTGAAGAACATCACGAAGAGCGGGTGGGTACAAATATACTTTGAGCCTTTATTCTTTGTTTCTTAAACCGTGAACCAAGCCACGTTACAACCCTTCAAAAGTCCTAATTGAAGCATGGGTTAGTTCAAAAGCATACTGTTACAAAAGGTATCTTGACTCCTGTAAGGCTTTGCTCTAAATCTTGTGTTGATTTTGTCTTATAAAAAGTTTTCTGCTAAAAAACGCATTTTTCAAAAACTTCGAGACAGACATAAATTTTGCATTACCTGAATATCATTGTTTGCATTTGGCTATTTGTTTGACAGCGGATAAATTCACACAACGAATATCCGATGAACGAAAGCTCTCTCAGTGAACCAAATCAATTCAAAAAGGATGACACTTCCCTTAACAAATCTCCTATCAACAAGGGGCATGACATGTCACTATCCAGCACACCTGGGGCAGTCCAATCAAGATTTTAATAAATCTTTCAAAGTCCATTTAACCTGGGGCAGTCCAGTCAAGATTTCAACAAATCTCTCAAAAGTTCAGTGAACCTGGGGCAGGTCTCCGTCATCATCACTTGAGGCATTCGAATGTCAATCACCAAGGTCATCAAAATTCCTTCATCACCTGCTGGAATTCAAGAGCGTTCAAAATTTCCTTCTGGAAGTTGCGGCCATCATCAAAATTCCTTCATCACCTGCTGGAAGTTACAACCACCAACCGAATAACGGACAATTGAAGCTCCTAAAAATCTGTTTCTCTCAAGAATGAAGACTCTCATCCTTAAAACCTCAGAAGATTGGTATACTCCCAGTTTCTGACCGTTAACAGAATGAAGATTCTCATCACCTCAGAAGATTGGTATACTCCCAATTTCTGACCCTTAACAAAATCAAGATCAACATATTCCAGATTTCCTTCTAGAGATAGTTCAGATGTGACCCAGATTTGGCGACATTCCGATAGTTATTCCAGATTTCCTTCTAGAGATAGTTCAGATGTGACCCAGATTTGGCGACATTCCGATACTTATTCCAGATTTCCTTCTAGAGATAGTTCAGATGTGACCCAGATTTGGCGACATTCCAATACTTATTCCAGACTTCCTTCTAGAGATAGTTCAGATGTGACCCAGATTTGGCGACATTCCGATACTTATTCCAGACTTCCTTCTAGAGATAGTTCAGATGTGACCCAAATTTGGCGACATTCCGATACTTATTCCATATTTCCTTCTAGAGATAGTTCAGATGTGACCCAAATTTGGCGACATTCCGATACTTATTCCAGATTTCCTTCTAGAGATAGTTCAGATGTGACCCAGATTTGGCGACATTCCGATACTTATTCCAGACTCCTTCTAGAGATAGTTCAGATGTGACCCGGATTTGGCGACATTCCGATACTTATCCCAGAACAATACCTGCAGCAATCAAAAGATTCTTGCAATCCCCAGCGGAGCTAAAACTTCCAACTATCAATCCCCAAGCAGAATGAAGACTCTCATTCTCAGTTCCTCACAGAGTATTCAAATATTCTCCAGTGAAGATCCCCTCAAGACAGGAATCCCCAGTAGATTGGCATACAACCCAAGCTCTTGATCCCCCAACAGTGGTCCCAGGACTTCTCATTTTCAACGATCAAAGGATTTTCAATCCCCTGGAGCAGTCAAGGATTTACTTTCCCCGACAGCAGTCAAAGATTTCATTATCCAAGATTCATCTATCCTTAGCAAGACAGCTACTCAGCTTACATGCGCATCCATTCATATCATAAACATTGATGAAGTACAATTCATTACATCATGACATTGCATACAACTAACTCTTTACCTTTTCAGGAAAGATCAATCAACAGACAAAGATCATCATCTTCTGAGATTCCTTCCAGAAATAGTTCAGATGTGACCCAAACATGGCGACATTCTGATACTTATTCTAGATTCATTTAGAGACAGTTCAGATGTGACCCAAACATGGCGACATTCTGATACTTATTCCAGACTCCTTCCAGAGACAATTCAGATGTGACCCAGACATGGCGACATTCTAATACTTATTCCAGACTCCTTCCAGAGACAATTCAGATGTGACCCAGACATGTCGACATTCTGATACTTATTCCAGACTCCTTCCAGAGACAATTCAGATGTGACCCAGACATGGCGACATTTTGATACTTATTCCAGATTCCTTCCAGAGATAGTTCAGATGTGACCCAGATATGGCGGCATTCTTATACTTATTCCAAATTCATTCAAATATAGTCCGGATACGATCCAGATTCGGATGTAATTCTGTCACTCATCCAAAAGTAATTCAACAATCATTTCTCAATGGCATCTGTAAGCCCATTCCCGACATCATAATGCTTGTAGAGATTGAAGATCAATACCTGTAACAAGCCAGGAAAATTATCTTTCTTTCTCAGGTCAGAGATCAATACCTGAAACCAGACAGGAAAATTATCTACTTGACCATCATCAGGCAACCCTACATCGGTTCCTTCTTTCCAAGATGCAGTTTTACACGGACTCATCATCAGGCAACCCTACACTGGTTCCTTCTCCATTCCAAGACTTCTGAAAACAGTTTACGGACGCTTCCCAACATGGATGCTGCTCTATTGCTTATTCAATTTCAAGACTTCTGAAAACAGTTTACGAGTTCTCCAGACACGGATGTTAACCTATCGCTTGTTCAGATTCTTCAACTTCTGAAAACAGTTTACGGATGATTCCAAACATGGATGTCAATCTATTGCTTATTCAGACCCCCAGTTCAGAGATGTTCCAAAACATGGATACCTTTCTGATACTCACCCACTCACCAATGACATACAATTCAACAAACATTTCCAGATGGCATCTCTAAGCCCATCCTCCTACCAGCAATTTCCAGATGGCATCTCTAAGCCTATCCCCCTGTCACATCTCCAGATGGCATCTTTAAGCCCATCACCAAATGGCATCTTTAAGCCCATTCCCTCAAACTACACTTTGACGAGTGCAAATTTTTTGGGCACTCTAGTGTCCAATCTCCTTTTACCTTCAAGTCGCGAACGGCAAGCTTGCCAATCTAACTCTTCAGGTTCAAGAAGATTGAACAGGGGCAACTGTTGTACCCCAAAATCTGCCCTCCTCTTTTCCACAAGAAATCACAGCTTCAGGCTTTTCCTGATTTTTCAGATTGGCTTAAGAATCAATCAAACAGACTTTTCTCATCAGCCAGACAAAATTAGGGTTTCCATTGACTTTTGAATCAAGTCAAACAGATTATCAGGGTTTTTATTAATTTGGTTGAGTTTGGCTCAGGGTTTGATCAGGCGGACGCTTCTTTGACAATAAATCAAGAATTACGGTTTGCGCGCGCATTCTCAGAAGGAATTAATTCTACAGTTCTTTTCAATTAACTCTGGGACATGGGTTGAGGCTCCTGATTGAAAGTTTGAAGTTTGAGTTTGATCAGTGAGATAAAGGATATATGGACGTTTGTTTGTTTAACTGTGCATTGCCTTTGTTATTCGGAACGTCGGACGTTTATTGATTATTTATAATTTCTAAGTTAAAATTATTGGATAATTTCCAATTATTATAATTCAAGAAATTTAAGTAATTAAATAAATAAATGCAGAAGAATTAAAAGAGATATCTGACAAAAAGACTTTTATTTATTTTTAATTATTGGTACAAGTGTTATTCAAATACAAGTAATTTTTACAGTATTTATAATAATGTTTATTACAAATGATTAAAATAAAATAAAATTGTATCCTAAGTATCTTGAAATCTTCATCTGCTACTGCTGCTCCCCATTGCTCAACTGATATTTATCTGCAAAGACAAAAAAGAAAGAAGTCGAATGCAGATGAATTAAAAAAGGGCATTTTCAGACAGTTAATCATAAAAACTCATCATTAAAAGTGTTGGCCGGAATCAGTTTGTTCGCCCTCTCTGCAAATCACAAGAAGACTCTTGGTTCACAAAGAGGGAAAGAAAATACAGTTTGCAAGCATATGAATTAATACAAGGCAGCATATTAAACAAAATGTACAAGGCTGCATAATTTCAAATTGCAAAGTGTCAACAAAAATGCCAACCAAGCTGCAAAAATCCAAACTGAATTGCACTATCAAACAAGGCAAACCAAACTAAGTCAAAATGTCCAACTAAGTCACAAGTTCAAGAACTGTCATAAAGCTGTCAACAAGTACACAAAATGCAGAAAATCTGAAGAAAGAAGATATGCAGAGGAAAGACAAAATGCAAGCAACATATTTCAAATTTATCATCATTTCCCAGCCAAACATTTTTTTCAGAAAAGAGTACCTTTAAGCCATATAATATGCTTTAAGAGAGAGAGAAAAGAGAGTAAAAAGTAGGAGGCTTACAGTTTTTTTTGAGGCAGGCTTAAGAGATATAAAACAAACAGAATCAGAACACTGTAAGAGGAGGCAAAAGCACATAGAAAAATATAGGCTACAAACTGTAAACAGAACACAAGCCTTGGAGAAGCAAACACAAGCCAATAAGCTTGTAACTCCCAGGCCTGTCCCCTAAAAACACAAGCCCTTCAAGCCTGCTTAAGCTTGCCTCCATCCTGCAACATACAAGCCTCAAAACACAGTAAGCCTGTACCAACAAAACTCCAAACCTGCATATACCACAAGCCTGCCTGTACAATAAACCAACTCAGTGTCCAAGCTTACAAACTACACCCAACCTGCATAAAAACTACAGGCCTGGAAGCAAACAATAAAGAGTCTGCTTGTTACCAGCAAGCCTTTCAAAGCCTGTAATTCAAACCTGCATATCCAAACCTGCATAAGGACTCCAAACTGTACAACATTAACACATCCAAATATCCAAACCAAGTCAGAATCAAACAAATCCAAACAACTCTCAGATTCAATATTATCATCATTGATAAAAAGCCAACTCAGAATCAAAGCCAAAAGAGAGAGGAAAAGATCTCAGATATTAATCATCATTGAAACAAATCCAGAAAGCAATTCAGAAGCAAAAATACTGAGGCAAAAGCAACAACAACATCATCATACTCAGAATCAAAATCATCATAGCATTGGAAATAAAGCAAGCAAGCAGAAGAGGAAAAGAAGTTTCAGAAACAAATATCCTAGCATTTTCAAATTAAAGCATCATCATTAAACGAAAGCAAGATACAAAGTACCAGGGAAGCCAACAAGCCCTCGTCATCATACTCCCTCGCCTTGGCCGCCTGAGGACGCCTCATGTCCACTTCTCCTCCTCCGTCTCCAAAAGCCAACAAAGGTATAAATTCTCCTTCCCTTTTCTTTAAACACCTCACACAACAATAATAACATAGAAGATCAGAATGTGTCAAAAAACAATAACGAGCAAGACTAAAATCCAAAACCCTAAAACCTAAAAAAGTTGAGAACCGGTACCTTTCCTTGCCACCGCCTTGCTTAAACCATGGAGAGAGGAGGAGTTGGAGGTGGCGCCTAGTGGCCATAGGTGGAGCGGAGTTTCATTCAGAAAGCTTGGCTCAAGAAAGTGAAGAGACGAAGAAGAAGACGATGGAAGTGGCGCCGTTCGCATAAACCCTTTTCTGAACAATACAAAACAAACCCTAAGCAAATTTGTCAAACAATGGGCCTGACCCCTGGAACTAATGCCTAAGCCCAATGATTCTGGCACCTTACCCCTCCTTCAGCGTGTGCACCCCCTCCCTTTGTGGATCTGTTCTTGGGACCAAACACCTCCTAAGGCCCATTTAAACCTTTTTTTATTTATTACAAATCAACCATTTTTTTTATCACATTACTTTTTTTCCTTTTTTATACACATAACTTAAATTAACATTTTTGTTAAAAATGATACATTGACTTTTTTTATATACAAAATTTTCTTAATTGCTTCTTTTTATTTTTTATTACATTTAAAAATATATAAATATTAGATTTTATTAAGTTTAAACATTTTTTCTTTTATTAAAACCTTTTTGTTTAAATTTAAACCTTGTATAAAACATTAACAAAAATATGTAAGCAATAGATTTTCTTTATTAAGTTAAAATATTTTTTCTTTTAAGAACTTCTTATACATAAAAACATTAACTAAATACATAGATAATAGAATACTTAAATTTGAACAATTTTCTTTTCTTTTTTTAAAACCTTTGTTTATATAATTAACAAAAATACAAAAAATAATAATATTACTTAATATTGCATTAGGTTAACAATTTGATCACTTGTAAATAATCATGTGCATTATACTTTACTTTTGATTCTCTATTCTTATACTTTGCTACATTTTACATTGAGAATGCGATTCGATTTGGTTGTAAATATTATTTGGACACTACTATCCTGATAAGACTCATCCCCATTTGTAAATATTTGTACCCCCATCCCCGGATACTTATTTGTAATAGCTTAGACTTTAAATTCCCGCAATTTATCGCTTTCTATATACTGTATAGTAATTAGGGTTTGTATGCGAAGATTCAAAATCAACCGCTAGATAACCTAATACAAGACAAATGCATGAAAATCAATACACCATTCACACTCGCACCTCTAGGGTAATCCCGCTTGTTGCCTTCCGAAATGGGCCATGTTTGCATGTCAAGTACTTTGGCAAAACAAAAACAAATCAAATGATCGTAGTCCCTCGATGACGCTTTCGAAGTTGCCTAAACAAAATGATCATAGTCCCTCAAGCAAATTGCCAAAGACACTTGACACTATTGCATTCATGGTCTAAACGATGACCCGTGCCCGTTCCGTTAACATCCTAACACAAGATTGTCCACCAAATACAATGGTGGAACAATACTGTTAAAAGGGTTAAAACATAGGAAAGATCTTTGAGTGAATTTAGGGGTAGACAACTCTTAGTTACTTGATCAAACTTGTAAAATACACTTGCCTACTTTCAAAACACACTCCACCACACAACTTTCAAAACAACTTTCAAAAACCTTGAAACATCTTTTCAAAAAGACACACACCTTTGTAAAACATTCGAGTAAAGAATTGTTACAATGGTTGCCTAGACAAGGCATCTTTTTCAAAACATTTTCAAAACCACACACACAAAGCACCATTTCAAACAATTGAAAATCAAGGAAAGTGATCTAAAATAAGTAACTAAGAGCCCATGGATAACCATGGATGAAAAGGGTGCTAGCACCTTCCCTTTTCATAATCTACCCCCCCGAACCCACGAAAACATCTCAAAGGTTTTTCCTGTGCTTTTTAACCTTTCCTTTAGGATAAAATAAAAAGTCGGTGGCGACTCTTGCTAAACCGAACAAGTGCGAATACAAACGCAAAACCTCAAGTCAGTTCTCCCACCGTATCACACTCCCCATCTAAAGGAGTACGACGGCATTGCCGACCCAGTCGACCATATCAATGGGTTCGAGGCAATGCTGCATTATCATAACATCGGGGGACCAATCAAATGTCAGTTTTTTTCCATGACTTTGAGAAAGGCTACAATGGACTGGTATAAGAGCCTCGCCCCAGGGTCAATTACCTCCTGGAGAAATTTAAAAAACCAGTTCATCAGTTCATTCACTGCTTCACGTCGATATCCAAAGACTGAAGCGGCCCTCGAGGCAATCGTCTAGAGACACGATGAGATCCTCTGGGATTTTATTGATCGGTTCAACCACGAGGCCATTCAGGTCCCCTGCACCAATCATATGAAGATATACCTACTCGAGAAGGGACTCCTCCCGGGCACGAAATTCAGAAAAGTCATTGGCATCAAACCACCACGGACATTCGATGCTCTCCTCGAGAAGGCTAGAGCCTATATGGACTATGAGGAGAGGGAAGCGGCCAACAGAGCCTGTGACCCAAGGAATCGGGGATTAACCAGCAATCTGTGACAATAAGATTTTGGCCCCCCTCGATGGAATAGAGAGAAAAGGAGGGATGACAAACCACGAGATCCTCGCGAGCAAAGAGGACCCTCGGGACGGTTCACCGAGTACACTCTGCTGACATCTTCCTGCAAGCGCATCTTGGCGGAGTGCGCTAATACTGATTTCAAGGACGGCGACGTCAAGCATCCTCTCTCCGCTTCTGCTAAGCCCGGGGCTGATCAGAGCAAATACTTCCAATATCATTGAAGTCATGGACACCTGACTGAAGACTGTGTCGATCTCAAAGATGCTATTGAGACCCTCATCCAAGGGGGAAGACTCAGGCAATATTAGTGCAAAGACGCCCCTTGTCGAGATGCCCGTGACACAAAGGAGTTTGAGGAGTGTTGTACCCCCAAAATTTTCCCTCTCATTTATCAAATATTTTCTCACAAGATCTCCTTTGGTTCAAGACTGCACAAGGATTTATTAGCTCAAGACACCTCCTTAAGCACTGATGACTGAAATTAGGGTTTGAGATTGCACAAGTATAATTGAACTTTTAATGCCTCATATAACTTTCATGGATCATTATGGACCCCCCAAGATTGCTCATGTCAAGTTTCAAGTCTTGGATCACATTTTTGCTCAGTCAATTGACCAGTTGACCTAAAAATCAACTGTATTTGGGAAAAAGTCAATTGTGTCCAATTTACAGTCAAACTTCATAATCTTTGATCCTTATCAAGATTATAAACTCATATGTATCATTTGATCAAGTTTGGACCATAATTTCTCAATAAATTTGATCAAATCATCAAAAGGGCAAAATGGTCAAAATTAGGGTTTTGATTGAGAAAAAGCAATTTCCGATTTTTGACCTAGAAAATGGTTAATAGGTTTAAGGAATGATCTCAAGAGTTCAATTGCATCATTTTTACCTAATGGCATGACTCAAAACATTGCTCAAGATCAATTGGGTTGATAGTTGATTTTCAGTCAACTGATCAAAAGTCAATTGTACACTGAAAAGTCAAACTTTGACTTTTTGGTCAAGATCAAGTGTCAAAGATCACAATTCATCAAAACATGTTTAAAATATGAAACTTGTTCATCAAGAAATCAAAAAGTCAATATTTCATTTTGAAAAGTCAAAGTTTTCAAACTTGGAAATTTTTCTAAGTGTTGAAAACTTCATATTTTTCACAACTTTGAGCCAATTTTTCACCATGATGCAAGATGACTCAAAAGAAACTTTCAACATGAAAGTTGTAGATCTCATGAGATCTACAACATTGCTTTACACAACTTCTCCTAGAAATGCTTGGATCTCAAGATATTAATCTATGAAGTCATGGTCATGAAACTAAACACTTAGTGAAAATTTTGCCCTAGTTTAGGCAGGATTTTGACCTAACTTCATGGAAATTTATCACATAGTTCTAAGGGGAATTTTCAAAAGTAATTCAAAGAGGGGTTGTAGAGAACATTACAAGATTTCCAAAATGTCCAATAACTCCTTGAGATCATTCTTGATCAAGGAGAATCGAAGAGAGTAAATTAGGGTTTTCAAACTAAAATTATAGGTCATTTTTTATGAACAAGAATTCAAAACTCAAGCCTATGCTGCACAATCTTGCTTTGCATGCCTCTAAACCTCAAGATCTCTCCCTAATCAGAAGATTACAATTGCTTTTGAGCTATTATCCATTTGATTCAAGCTTTATCCAAGACAATTTTCCATTAATGGCACAAAGGCACCATTGCCATTTACATAAAGCAAGCTTTATGCAAAGTTAACTTGCATTGAGCTTTGCACTTGTTCCTTTTGCACAAGCTTCCTCTACAAATTCAGATAAGTATGCTTAAAGTTGGTAACCACTCTACATGCTTGTACTTGCTTCCTTGAAACCATATTTCTCACTTTTCTTCAAAATCAAGCAATTGAGCCATAACCCTATAACTCGGAAATCCTTTGTGCAAAAGCTCTCCAACCTTTTCCATACATAAACACAAGTCATATGCAAGAAAACACACGCATGCTCAAGCCCTGAAACCCCCTAAAACACAGAACCACTAAAAATATCTCAAAACTTATCATTTCTGAGTTTTGAATCCAATCTCCAAATTTGCTCGTGCGTTTCTTGGCCTTTTACTTTCAAAAGCTTCTAAATAACATATACAAACAATTCCAACACCTGCAACACAACTATAACACCTCCATCACCATCCACCATTTTCAAAAACAACACCTTGCACCTTGACTTCTCCAGAACTCCTCAACCACTTTCAGCTCAAGCTAAGCATCACATTAGCTTTATGGGAACTTGAGGAAGCTAACTCAATCACTAGAACTCATCAAAAGTTGTTCAAACTCAAAACACGATACCCTCTTGCAAGGTGAGTTTTATGACTTTTGAACTTTTCATACAAGCATCATTAATGGTTTATTTGTGAATAAGAAATGTAGATATCATTCTCCTGAAGCTAACCATGTTCTTAGATTTCATTATTATTGCCTGAGTAGTTAGAATTTTGAATATGAACCTCTGAAAATAATTAGGTCAGAATTTGGTACTTTCAAAAATTCTCATTCATCTTTGATTTATAGTTCATGATATTTATATGGTTGGATTTGTATGAAAAAATAGAGTAACTTTCATGTTTACATTTTCCATTTTTGTTGAGAAATGGTGAAGATACAGGTGGTCTGGCTGGAGGTTGAAGATGAAGTGTATTCAGGACTTTTTTTGTATCATATATTTATCATTTTAGTTATATTAACGGATGTATAGCCACCTCAGTGGTAAGGTAGCGTGCTGGTAATCAAGAGGTCATGGGTTCGAACCTTAGCGCGTTGCCTTTTGCTTTTTTCCACCTTTTTTTGTCATTTCTCCTTCCAACGCGCTTGGGCCTTCCCCTCCTGGGATTTTCATTTTTACTCACTAATCCTCCCCCCTGTTTGCTCATACCACACATCCCATATTTTTTTATTTTCTGATTTCTAAACAAAAACATCAATTTGGCCAGATTCAAAAACTGCGTTTTTCTAACAAACTTCTAAAATTCAATTTTTCACCTCCCTGACTTATTTATTATTATTTTTATTTCATCTATTATTATTAATATTATTATTATTTTCATTAATAAAAATCCAAAAATATTTATATTTTTATTATTTTATATTTATTTAGTTTATTATTTTTTATATATAAAAGAAAAACTAAAAGAATACAAAAACATTTTTCATTTAATAAATTAATTTCCTTTCAATAAACATTTAGACTAGGGTTTGACTATAATACTATTTTCTTGTGAATAAAATTAATTTAGAACTTAGGTTTATTTTAATTAATTAATTCTCGTTTGTATTTTCATTAAGATAAAAACTTTCATAGAAAAAACCTAAAAAATACTTTTCTAACTTAATCTTAATTTTCTTATTTTTTTAGTTAATTATTTTTATTTTAGTTAACTAGGTCAAAAAACTCTTTTCATGAAAATCAAACAAAAATCACATTTCTTTTTACATTTCATATTCTTGCATTTTTATCTCCATTTTTGTACATTTATTCAAATTTAATATCATTGTAATAATTATTTAGATTTAATTTCTTGCAATTCCCCATTTGTAATTTGTACACCCCCTCCCCTAAATGAGGTAATAGCATAGTAATTTTAATTTTCGCAATTTATTGCTTTATATACAAATGCTAGTAATTAGGGTTTTGTATGGTAAGAATAAAATCAACAAGTAGAAAACCCTAATCAAGACAAATCAAGCATGTAAATCAATACACTTGCACACATACACCCTTAGGGTAAATCCACTTTGTTGCTTTACAAAATGACCATACTATGCATGTGAGGTATCTTAGCAAAAACAAGCAAAATACAAGATCATAGTCCCTCGATGACGCTATCCATGTTGCCTTTCAAAATGATCTTAGTCCCTAAAGAAAATGCTAAGGTATATTACAACATTGCTAATCATGGTTATATGATGATCCACGCCCGTCCCTTTTACATCCAAAGATAGGGTTACTTACCAAATCAATGGTAAGATAACAATGTCAAAGGAAAGAGGAAATGAACATGAAAGACTTTTGAGTAGGTAAAATGTTCCTAGTTACTTGCTCAATTTCAAAACAAAAACATCCTTGCTATTTTCAAAACAAACACCAACACTTTCAAAAACATCTTCCAAACTTGAAAACATTTTAAAAAGATCAAACACTTTGTATAAATTCTTACGAATGAGAATCATTACAAAGTTTGCCTAAAACAATGACACCTTTTCAAAATACTTTCAAAAACCACACAAAGCACATTTTCAAACAAAAGCAAGGGATCTAGCAAGTAACTAAGAGCCCATGGAAAACCATGGATGAAAAGGGTGCTAATACCTTCCCTTTTCATAATCTACCCCCCGAACTCAAGAAAACATCTCAAAGATCTTTCCTCTTCTTTTCCGCCTTTCCTTTTGGATAAAAGAAAAGTCGGTGGCGACTCTTGCTAACCGCAATATTTGCAATCAAATGCAAAACAACCAAGTCAGTTCTCCCACCGCGTTACAGAACTGGAGACTCTGCTGGGGACTTTATAAAAGTGGGGTTACCTTAGGGCTAGATCATATTTATTTGCTTTCCTTGTTTGACTTGCATGCTTTACATTATGGTTCCTTGTTTGGGTTTGCTTTAATCCTACACCTGGATTTGGGGCACCTTTCTTAGGTAAGTAGCAATTAACTGTGAGGGAACTGTGTAGGGTATATTGACATAGTTGAAATAGTAGCTACGTTGATGCGATACTTTGGTGTGTACCGGTAGCCCTTGAGTAATCAAGGAGAATACGGGGCCACTGTGTGGTGTCATAAAGCGTAAACTAACTTTAGCACCTTAATTGACCAACTTGGCTTTTAGGACGTAGTGAGATAGATGTCTTTGGTGTAAACCCAAAGTCAGTTGATACTCGATACTACACTCATTGAGGTTTGACCCTTGAATTTTGTTTGGTGGTAAGTCAATTGTGTATCGGAATGAGAATTAGGGGAAAGACCGGTGATATTGAGATCCCTTAGAACCCGGTTACTATATTTAGGACAGGTTTAACCAACCCAACTTCAAGAGGATATCACCTTAAAATCCATGCAAGCCTTAAACCTAAGGTCTTTGTGTGATTTGCTTGTGCTTGCTATATCTACCATATCTCAGCATAATCATGACATCATAACATAGCATGGCATACTAACCATTTCAAGGATTCTTAGGGTTTATCTTTGTCTTGTTTTGTAGGACACGACTCTCACCCGCAGATTCACTATCCAAATCAGTCTGGTAAAAGTACCTCCTCAGCTTAAGGGTTTGGCATCAAGGGTTACCGAAAGCTCTCCATTCATAGAAAAACATGGTAGGCTTCTCAGCTTGGTCACTTCAAACCCTGATGAAGAAATATTAAAAGTGCTCTTTCAGTTCTTTGACCCTCTACATCACTACTTCAATTTTCCGGATTACCAGTTAGTGCCTACTATGGAGGAGTTTTCTCTGCTGTTGGGGGTGCCTATCCTTAATGAGGTACCTTTAAATGGTATGGAAAGAGACCCTAAACCTGAAGATATTGCCAAAGCTCTGTCCAACGGTCTGACGTAGTAGCAAATTGGGAAACTAGGAGAGGTGTCAAAGGTTTTTTTTGGCTAAATTCTTGTTCGAGAAAGCTCATCATTTTTGGGATACCTTGGACTTACAAGCTTTTGAAGAAGTGTTATCCCTTCTCATCTATGGTTTGGTACTATTTCCTAATCCGGACCAACTCATAGACATGAATGCGGTTAAGATCTTCCTGTCACGTAATCCGGTACCTACTCTGCTTGGAGATATCCTACATTCGTTGCATACTCGCACTATAAAGAGGAGAGGAACTCTTTTGTGTTGCACAACTCTTTTGGCTAGGTGGTTTACTTCGCACCTACCCCGATCCGTCTTGAAGAATGAACATGGTTTGAAATGGTCTCAAAGGCTGATGACTCTTACACATTCAAGCATTCATTGGTATCTCTGATCCTCAGAGAATGTTACCATCATTGATCGATGCAGAGAATTCCCTAATGTCCCTCTCTTAGGAATTAGGGGAGGAATCACTTACAATCCTTGTTTGGCACTACGACAGTTTGGATATGCAAGAAGGGATGTTCCTCATGATGCACTTATTCAAGGAATCGTCTTCGACTACGAGAATGATGCTCAGGATTACTGCAAAAGGTTCATGAGAGCTTGGGGCATGGTACATAGAGTTGATAGCAAGACACTGGGGCATAAGAATTCCATCCCTCTTGAGCCTTATCTCAAATGGGTACGAGCTCGTGCTCAAAGTCTTATGATGCCTTATCCCTATATTCTCCCAGTTATCATAGAGCCTATTGTGGAAGGAGATGTCTCGTACATTATCCTTCATCCTAACATGCCCACTTCTCTCGAAGACTTGCAAAGAGATTGGATACAGCTTAAAGGGGAGTGTGATCGGTGGAAATAGAGCTGACTGTTTTTTAGCTGGTTTCATGAAATGTCACGGTAAGCAAGAGTCGCCACCGTCTTTTATGTTCTCCAACATGGAAAGGACAAAAGCACAACAAAATTCCTTCTTTGAGAATATTTCTCGGTTCGGGAGGTAGATTTATAGAAAGGGAAGATGTTAGCACCCTTTCTATCCGTGGTTATCCACGGGCTCTTAGGTACTTGCTCTTATGTTTTCAAAAATTGTTTGCTTTCCAAGTGTGTGTGGGTTTTGAAAAAGTTTCGTTTGAAAAATTTCTAAGTAACTCTTGTATCTGTCCTCAAGAGTGTATGAAAAATTTGTTTGAAAACTTTTAGAAAGTGTAGGTGCGAAAAGTTGTTTTTGTTTTGTTTTGAAAAGAGCAAGTACCCATGAGAATCTACCTACTCTAAGGAATTAGGCTGTGTAAGAGTCCTTTAGACAGTGTTATCCCACCATTGAGAGGTAGGTAGCACCATCGTTGGAGTTATTCAGGGCAATTCGATTATCGGGACAATGTGGTCACCGAAGCAATGTTAGGACACCTTAGTGGTAACCCTAATGTCCTAGATCCTTTTATCCGAGGAAACCGTTTCGAGGCAACTGGATCTTAGACAGAAGGGCGACCTCTAAGACACCCTATACTTGATGACCACGTTCGAGGCAACCAGTTAGGCGTACCCTAGGAGTGGCATGTGCATGTGTGTTGTTTTTCAGTTAATTGTCTTTGTACATGTTATTTGTGAGCTACATATTAATTTTATTTACATACATTCTTGCAGGCATTTTAGCAGTTAGGAGTGCGGGAAATAAATTGCAGAAATTAAAATCTAGCTATTACAAGGCGCGGGTCTATACATCGCCAAAAACAAAAAACCGTTTTGAAAAATAAAGTGCGATAATTTAAATAAGGAGATAAACCTAATTAACTATTACATATCCGGAGACAGTTACATAAATAATAACCAAAATAAATAAATACGCGCGAATAGAAATTTAATCGGGAACGTCCTTAGGGTGTTGACCTTTTTTTTGAGAAAGAATTGAATTTTAAACCTAATTAACTAATTAATTATTTAATTAAAAATAAAAAAAATGTTTTTTGTGTTTTTTATATTTTTAATGAAAATAAAACAAAAGGAATTAAAATTAAAAGAAGAAAAAACCTAGTTCTAAATTTATTTTAGTTATTAAGAAAAAGATTAAAGTTGCCTATTTAAACTAATTAATTAATTATAATTTATTTACAAAAAATAACATGAACTTAATAAATAAAATAATATTAGTTTTTTTTTTAAATTTTTATTGTGAAAAGGTTAAGTAATTTGTTAATGAGTAATTAATTAAAAAAAAAACAATAGAATTAAACAAAGCAATTAATAAGAAAGAAAATAAAAATGCAAACCCAAAGGGGGGCTCTGGGCCAGCAATGGGGGTTTTTGTAAGCAAGCTGAAGCCCATTTGCCTTCAAGCCACGTTGACTTCTTGGATTTGCTGAGCTGGCTTTGACTGAGGAACATGGTGGTCATCCATCCCATGGCCATTAGATTGATCTTTGAGGCCACTTGGCGCCCTGGTATGTGAGGTTTATGGTGCACACCATTTGGAAACCTACACAAGAACGCATTATAAAAAATAACATGGAATTATGGGGGACCTGGGAATCGAACCCAGGTCCTAATGATCATTGCCAGCGCGTCTTTCCACTGAGCCAATTGTCTTAATTGAAATAATAACAACAGATGAATATTATATTAGTAAATCAACGCAACCCCTGGAAAAAAAAATAACGCGCGTTATTTATTTGAACCGGCCAATCATGCTGCAACACCTAATCATCTTCTTCACTGAAATGCCTATAAAACACAACAATTAGCGGGGGTTTTTAACCCCCATAATATGGAATGGCAGAAAATAGCGAATAGGCCACTGGATTATATAAATGAAGCGCGATAGTCCGGTTAGATTCGTATGACTCTCACGAATCCAGTCATGTGCATCATGAAGCTCAATTTTTCCTGGTTATCAAATCCCCAAATCTCAAGCTTGGAAAACCTAAAATTTAACAATGGCATTTCCTGTTTTTGGACACCATAATGCAATTGCCTTATACCAAAAGCTTCAGAAGGGTTAGAGCAATGCAAAGCATACAAAAATTCTCATTAAATATGCATGAATTATGATTGACGATTATGAAAATATGATCAAACCGTGTGACTTGTTCTGGCGCGTTCTTGGAGTGTCAAGGCTTCTTTGTGATTGATATGCGTTCTGGAGACTCCTAGCAATGTTTTTGAACCTTTAAATCTCCTTGAAAAGGCCTGGAATGTGGAATTCAGATTTAAATTTTCTTGAGTTTTTTTGGAATTGGTTTGGCCGTTTCAGGGATGCTTAGGTCGTGAATGAGGCTTGTCACCCTTGCATATGTAGGTATGAATGAGAATAAGTCACATTATGAGCCAATGATCCATTGCAATGATGTTTTGAGATTCTTCATAACCACCATTAAAGGAACTTTCCAAGTTTGTTCAAATTTGAATTTTTATGCATAATTGAGCTTGGCACGATTTTGGTAGGTTGCTCATGACACATAAAAGCCATTCAAATCAAAAGATGCTATCCATTTAATTTTTTTAGATTTTATTTGAATTTTAAGGATTTAAAATGAATTAAATCAAATAAAATTAAATAAAATAGAAAATTTAATGTTTAATCTTGAAATGAATCATGGGACACGTGTATGGCATGACAAGGCTGAATCAAGTGGAAGAAAGTGGGCCCTTTTGTCAAAAATTGAAGTTTCAAGGATAGTTGACTTTTGCCATTTCACAAAAATTTCCCAACTTCTCCAATGCATATCTTGCTCAATTTTGATCATATGAACATGTTCTTGGACATTTTGGAAAGGTCTTGAAGTCCTCTAACCAATGCCTTTGGTCCCATGTCATTTGAATTTACCAATCTCAAGTTATGGTCTTTGACTTAAAATGCCTTTTTGTTGACTTTTGAAAATGACCTATAATGTTGAAATTGATAACTTTTTGTGAGAGCATTTCTTGGATTTAGAATGTGAAGATGAGTTGTAGTAAATGTCATCCCCTTCAAAATAAGCATTGGATGGGATTTTTCTAGTGAACCATGAAAAAGTTATGCCTTGGTCAAGTTACAGTTGACTTTTCAACTGTCCAAAAATGGAAACTTTTGCATCTTGATGATTTTTGAGCCATGCTTGTGGAATCATGATCAAGACTTGATCAAATGATGATTGTGAGCTCAAAATAAGATGTTGACCAAATTTTTTGACTTTTGACTGCCAAATGACCATTTTACCCTTACAGTTGATTGTGGATCAACTCGGGCTTTTGACTGTGCAACTTGACCTTGTGAGCCTTGAAACTTGACATGTAGATGCTTGGCAATGTGTATGAGCACATGGGACTTGATTGAGCCCTTGAAAACCTCAACTTCCTTGCAAGAACCAAAACCCTAATTTTGACTGGCTTAGGAGGATGTTTGACTGTGTAATCCTTGAGTAGACTTGAGCAAATTGAGATGATGCTTGTCAAAACTTTGAAGAATATGGGAGGGCAAATTTTGGGGTACAACCGTTTCCCCTGTTCAATCTTCTTAAACCTGAGGATGTAGATTGGCTTGCGTGCCTTTCGTGATCCGAAGGTGGAAGATGATTTAACACTAAAGTGCCCAGGAATTTGCACTCACATAGTGGAGTATCAGCAATGTAATGTCGGGAATGGGCTTACAGGTGCCATTTGGAGATATGGTGAATAGGAGGATGGGCTTATATATGCCATCTGGGGGTGTGATTGAACCTTGTCGGGAATGAGCTTATAGATGCCATTTGGAGATGTGGATAGGAGGATGGGCTTATAGATGCCATCTGGAGGTGTGACAGAAACTTGTCGGAAATGGGATTATAGATGCCATTTGGAGATATGGTGAATATGAGGATGGGCTTACAGATGCCATATGGAGATGTGACAGAACCTTGTCGGGAATGGGCTTATAGATGCCATTTGGAAATGTGGATAGGAGGATGGGCTTATAGATGCCATCTGGAGATGTGACAGAACCTTGTCGGGAATGGGCTTATAGATGCCATTTGGAGATGTGACAGAACCTTGTCGGGAATGGGCTTATAGATGCCATTTGGAAATGTGATGGATAGTTGTGGAGATGGGCTTAAAGATGCCATCTAGAGGTGTCGACCGCGTAAGCGATTCCTTAGCGAGAACTTGCGTACCTGAGAAAGAAGGATGATTTCCTGGCCTATTGCACGTGTTGATCTTCAGACTCTTCATGTAGATATGCCCTGGCTAGATACAGGTATCGAATCTGCAAACAATCGCTCACAGACGTGCCCTGGCTAGATACAGGAATCGAATCCGGAACTTCAAAAGGTTGCTTATAGACGTGCCCTGGCTGGATACAGGTATCGAATCTACAAACAATCATTCACAGACGTGCCTTGGCTAGATACAGGAATCGAATCTGGAACTTTAAAAGGTTGCTTACAGACGTGCCCTGCCTAGATACATGTATCGAATCTACAAACAATCATTCACAGACGTGCCCTGGCTAGATACATGAGTCGAATCTGGAACTTCAAAAGGTTGCTTACAGACGTGCCCTGGCTGGATACAGGTATCGAATCTACAAACAATCATTCACAGACGTGCCCTGGCTAGATACAGGAATCGAATCTGGAACTTCAAAAGGTTGCTTAATGACGTGCCCTGGCTGGATACAGGTATCAAATCTACAAACAATCATTCACAGACGTGCCCTGGCTAGATATAGGAATCGAATCTGGAACTTCAAAAGGTTGCTTACAGACGTGCCCTGGCTGGATACAGGTATCGAATCTACAAACAATCATTCACAGACGTGCCCTGGCTAGATACAGGAGTCGAATCTGGAACTTCAAAAGGTTGCTTACAGACGTGCCCTGGCTGGATACAGGTATCGAATCTACAAACAATCATTCACAGACGTGCCCTGGCTAGATACAGGAATCGAATCTGGAACTTCAAAAGGTTGCTTACAGACGTGCCCTGGCTGGATACAGGTATCGAATCTACAAACAATCATTCACAGACGTGCCCTGGCTAGATACAAGAATCGAATCTGGAACTTCAAAAGGTTGCTTACAGACGTGCCCTGGCTGGATACAGGTATCGAATCTACAAACAATCATTCATAGACGTGCCCTGGCTAGATACAGGAGTCGAATTTGGAACTTCAAAAGGTTGCTTACAGACGTGCCCTGGCTGGATACAGGTATCGAATCTACAAACAATCATTCACAGACGTGCCCGGGTTAGATACAAGAATCGAATCTGGAACTTCAAAAGGTTGCTTACAGACGTGCCCTGGCTGGATACAGGTATCGAATCTACAAACAATCATTCACAAACGTGCCCTGGCTAGATACAGGAATCGAATCTGGAACTTCAAAAGGTTGCTTACAGACGTGCCCTGGCTGGATACAGGTATCGAATCTACAAACAATCATTCACAGACGTGCCCTGGCTAGATACAGGAATCGAATCTGGAACTTCAAAAGGTTGCTTACAGACGTGCCCTGGCTGGATACAGGTATCGAATCTACAAACAATCATTCACAGACGTGCCCTGGCTAGATACAGGAGTCGAATATGGAACTTCAAAAGGTTGCTTACATACGTGCCCTGGCTGGATACAGGTATCAAATCTACAAACAATCATTCACAGACGTGCCCTGGCTAGATACAGGAATCGAATCTGGAACTTCAAAAGGTTGCTTACAGACGTGCCCTGGCTGGATACAGGTATCGAATCTACAAACAATCATTCACAGACGTGCCCTGGCTAGATACAGGAATCGAATCTGGAACTTCAAAAGGTTGCTTACAGACGTGCCCTGGCTAGATACAGGTATCGAATCTACAAACAATCATTCACAGACGTGCCCTGGCTAGATACAGGAGTCGAATATGGAACTTCAAAAGGTTGCTTACATACGTGCCCTGGCTGGATACAGGTATCAAATCTACAAACAATAATTCACAGACGTGCCCTGGCTAGATACAGGAATCGAATCTGGAACTTCAAAAGGTTGCTTACAGACGTGCCCTGGCTGGATACAGGTATCGAATCTACAAACAATCATTCACAGACGTGCCCTGGCTAGATACATGAATCGAATCTGGAACTTCAAAAGGTTGCTTACAGACGTGCCTTGGCTGGATACAGGTATCGAATCTACAAACAATCATTCACAGACGTGCCCTGGCTAGATACAGGAATCGAATCTGGAACTTCAAAAGGTTGCTTACAGACGTGCCCTGGCTGGATACATGTATCGAATCTACAAACAATCATTCACAGACGTGCCCTGGCTAGATACAAGAGTCGAATCTGGAACTTCAAAAGGTTGCTTACAAACGTGCCCTGGCTGGATACAGGTATCGAATCTACACACAATTATTCATAGACGTGCCCTGGCTAGATACAGGAATCGAATCTGGAACTTCAAAAGGTTGCTTACAGACGTGCCCTGGATGGATATAGGTATCAAATCTACAAACAATCATTCACAGACGTGCCCTGGCTAGATACAGGAATCGAATCTGGAACTTCAAAAGGTTGCTTACAGACGTGCCCTGGCTGGATACAGGTATCGAATCTACAAACAATCATTCACAGACGTGCCCTGGCTAGATACAGGAATCGAATCTGGAATTTCAAAAGGTTGCTTACATACGTTCCCTGGCTGGATACAGGTATCGAATCTACAAACAATAATTCACAAATGTGCCCTGGCTAGATACAGGAATCGAATCTGGAATTGGGACAGTTGATAATAATCATCTTTGGATTGACCTTTTTTCCTGAAAAGGCAAAACAATAGTTATATGCAATGTCATGATGTATGAGATGCATGATGTCATGATGTTCTCAAAATGAGATTGTGTCGTATGCACTTTATCATGTATGTAAGCAGGATGTACGAAATGTGAAATGTCTATGAATGTATTTTCGTCTTGGGAAAATAAATCCTTGACGAATGCCGGGAAGTTAGATCCTGGGCTGCTGTTGAAGAATATAGTTCTTCGTTTCCGCTGGGGGTGATGATTGCAAGAATAAACCGGTAGAAGAAAATGACTCCGTTGGGGAATAAACTCGATGAAGAGATTACTCTGCGGGGAATTACTCTGTGGGGAGAGATACTTCGCTGAGATTTTGGTGATAACTCCGCTGGAGATTCTGTTGCTAAGTTATGTTGGAGAATTTGATGAATGAACTTCGCTGGGGATAGGAAGAACTTCGCTGAGGACGATCTTTCAGTGGCAATTAGCTGAGGATAACCTAGTTATAAGCTCTGGTGGAGAATAACCTTTGAATATGGTCGGGGAGAGACGTATGTACTCTGCAGGTGATAAGCTTCCAGAATCTACTGGGGAGATTGATTCAACTCTCCCGAGGAAACTTTTGGACTGTACTGGGGGAATGGCTCCACTGGGGTGTCTGTATTCCACCGGGGAACAACCTTATATTAAGACTGCCGGGGATGCTTGCCTAGGAACATCTGCATACTCCGCTGGGGAATATTGAGATCTTCTGGGGGAACCCAACTTCCTTAAGGCTGACAGTAGACTAACTCTGCTTGGGGAGAGCCTTGCTGACTTGTTAGGGATACTGTGCCTTTTGTAGGGCTGGTGATAGACCCACTCTGCTCGGGGGGAATATTGCTGAGCCTTGTCTTACTCTGCAGGGAGTGAAGGTATCTCGGTCATGACAGAGCAGCTTTGTACAGTTCGGACAGTTCTTATTGCCCCAGCTTCTGTGGGAGAAGGTATCTGCGGAGGTGCCTGATGACTGCCGATTGACAAATCTTCTTCTGGTAGGCAAGTGACGAGATGCCGGACATAGTCGTACGCTTTGATCCCTAGTTTTTTGCCTGGACTGCCCTTTCGGGTTTTCAGTCCACCGGGATACCCGTTTTTGCCCAAGCCGCCTTTTCAAGTTTTCGACTTGCCGGGTGTACAATTTTTTATTTTCATCCCTTATTTTTGCCCGAACCCTTTTGATTCGCCGGGAAGCCCTTATTTTTCCTAGGTGTGTCAACCTAGCGGGTCTTTGATTATGCGCAGTATTTTTTTGACTATGTCTACGCTCCCAGGATGTAGGGAGGTGCCCCTGTCAGTAGTGCTGTGTCGCCATGCTACCAGAAGATGTTTGATCGTGCAAGATTCGTTGCTAGAATTCCTGTCCAATGCCCCAAGTGATCCAGATGGAGATTTGCCCCAAGTTGGTTGGCCTTTTGAGAGATTCTCAGAATCTTGACTTAACTGCCCCAGATGATGGACAATGATCATGCCATGCCCCTTGATTGGAGGTGCTTTTGTTCATTAGACATTCATCGTGCGAACTTCTATGTTGTTCAAACGAATAGTCATATGCAATCAATGTTATATTAAAAGTGCAAAGCTTATGTCTGTCTTGAAGTTTTTGAAAATGAATTTTTTCATAAAAACAAGTGAATCTTTTGTAAACTGTGATGTCTACTCGTTATTTTACCACAAGCCTTAAGGAGTCGGGATACCTTTCGTAACAGTATGCTTTCGAACTAACCCATGCTTCAGCTAGGACTTTTGAGGGTTATAACGTGGCATGGTTCACGGTTTGAGAAACAAAGGATAAAGGCTCAAAATTTATTTGTACCCACCCGTTCTTCGCGACGTTCTTCAATCCTAAACTCAGTTGATCGTGCATTAGACTTTGTTTGAGTCTTTGTCCTGATATTCCAATGATGGTTCGGATACTGATAGTTTATTTTGAATAGGCAGTCATTTCTTTTTTTTGTTGAGGGTTTGTAGGACCTCTTTCTTTTTTGATTTCGTTATCCCCGTTTTTGCCTGAACTGTTTCTTTTCGTATTTACAGTCAGCGGGATGCCCCAGTTTTTGTAAGTCTCCTTCATAGGTTTTGACTTATTGGGTTTTTATTTTGAAAGATAATGACTGCCTGTCCTTATGATTATTCGGAACCATCACTGTCTTTTGTATTGGAAGGACTCCTTTGATGCTATTTGTTGTGCACTTGGATCAGCATAGGGAACTACCCTGCCCTAGGTTATGATTAAGGGTTTTAATTCTCGAAAAGAAAAACTCCTACTTCTTTGGCTCAAAGGGGTTGACGAGGGATTATCTTCCTTATAACTCCGGTGTTTAGGAATTGAAACAATGCTTGTACCTCATCAGCGGGGTCTGTTCAAAAGCATACTATAGATTGTGGTATCGTTTTCGTCATCCTCCCTCAAGAGGCTTAGAATTTTCAATCAAGAGTCGATCATCACAAAAATATGAAAACAGTTTGCATATAGTGAATACGAAATAATTACTTCAAAACAGACATGTGTAATGCATTGATAAAGTAATAACGTTTGCCATGACAATAATTGTTTGAACAATCAAAAGAAAATTACAACTTGAAAATTCTAATGGACAAAAAGTCTTCTCGTCTCAGGACTTGTCACTTCAAATGATGAATCCTGCTGGGATGGTAGAAGAACTCAGCCTGGCCCTCTTGGGTGAAATCCACTGCTCCTTCATTAATCAGGTCCTGGACCTTGTTCTTCAGAGCCCAACAGTCGGCAGTGTCACGTCCAAGACTATCAGAGTGGTATGCACATCTTTTGTTGGGATGATAGTTAGGATCAGAGATGTTGGGATTCCAGGGAGGAGTCCTTAGTGTAATCAGATTCAACCTCAACAGGTGTTGTAAAGCTTGAAACAGCGACACGTTGAGCTGGGTGAATTGCCTCCTGGGCTTGTTTGGCCTACTCTGATCAACCTGTTGCTCTGGGCGAGGTTGTGGTTGGACCTGTGAAGTGGTAGCAATTTGGAGAGGTCTATTCTTCACCATACCAGACTCTTGTCCTCTTGGAAGCTGATCAATGACCTGGTCCCTGACTTGGACTGGTTGCTTCATGTTGTATCTGTCTTGATGAAGCTGACTGATCATGGTCCTCAACTCTTCCTGCTCCCGAGCTAAGCCTTGGATGAGAGCCATTTGCCCCAACATTTGGGTTCTCATTGTATCTACCTCAGCTTGCAGACGTTTCAGCCGTTCGTCCTTATCATCTTCGGGACTTTTCTTGGCCAAATTCCCCATGAGGAGTGTCCTCAACTCTTCCTGCCCCTTGGATAGGCTTAGGAAGATCTCCCTGAACTGAGTCTCTTGAGCATGAAGACCCTGGTTATCTTGTTGGGAAGCCATTGCTGAAATAAACAGCGAAGAAGGTAAGAGACCTGTACCAAGGGTACCTGTAATGCAATGATATGCATGTATGCATGCAATGTTTTCAAGGATCTCACGGGGTAAACAAGAAAATTGTTAACATTTGAATCCGGTAGCTTGATTGAAGGAACTTCATGTTGTTGAGAGTCCTTCTTCAAGAGTCAAGGCTCACCATATCGAGTGGGTCATAGCCCCTGACTCAAGCTATCAACCTTGGCTAGAGGAAAATAAATCCCCTTTGCCCCTTGCTAGACATGTTGGTTCATCATGACCTGCATCACAGACCCCTGAGATCCTTGAAATGGATTAGTCCTTATGAAGGATGTATGCAACGGTATGATGTTATGCTATGCATGGAGTGATGTAAGTAGGCCCTGTAATGAGTCCCAATTAAGGACTGTAAACAAAACCTGCAAGGAACTCGTGTTGTTAGGTAACAAGTATGCAAGTATTTCAAGTATGAAGGCACACAAGTCACACAGAAGAGCCCTTAGAGTTTAGGCCAGCATGAAGTTTGGGGTACTACCCTCTTGAAGTTGGTGGGCTCAAAACATGTCCTATCAACAGTAACCGGGTTCTAAGGAGCTCAATATCATTGGGTTGTTTTCTGTGTTCATTGTTTTGATTTAGCCACTGAACTGGCGATCAAAATATTCCAAGAAAACAACCCTCAATGAGTGTAGTATCGAGTATCTACCAACTTCGGACTGCACCAAAGTCGGTCATCTCACTACCCCTAAAGAGGCCAAGAGGGTCAAGTAAGGTTCCTAAGGTCAGTTGATGCTTCACGACACCACGCGGCGGCCCCGTACTCTCCTTGACTTGACTCAAGGGTTACCGGTACTCACCAAAGTGCCACATCAACGTAGCAAACTGCTTCAACCGTGTCGGTATACCCCGCACAGTTCCCTCACAGTTTTGTTGCTACATTCTAAAAGGTATCCCCCATATCCGGGTTAGGATCTATGAAACTCCCAAGGCAGGCCCACAATTTTAAAGCAAGCAAAGCAGGCAATTGAAAACATAAGAGTGGTCTAATTCCTAAGGTACGCCTCACTTATAAAAATGTCCCCAGCAGAGTCGCCAGTTCTGTGATCAGTGGAAATAGAACTGACTGTTTTTTAGCTGGTTTCGCGAAATGTCGCGGTAAGCAAGAGTCGCCACCGTCTTTTATGTTCTCCAACATGGAAAGGACAAAAGTACAGCAAAATTCCTTCTTTGAGAATATTTCTCGGTTCGGGAGGTAGATTTATAGAAAGGGAAGGTGTTAGCACCCTTTCTATCCGTGGTTATCCACGGGCTCTTAGGTACTTGCTCTTATGTTTTCAAAAATTGTTTGCTTTTCAAGTGTGTGTGGGTTTTGAAAAAGTTTCGTTTGAAAAATTTCTAAGTAACTCTTGTATCTGTCCTCAAGAGTGTATGAAAAATTTGTTTGAAAACTTTTAGAAAGTCTAGGTGCGAAAAGTTGTTTTTGTTTTGTTTCGAAAAGAGCAAGTACCCATGAGAATCTACCTACTCTAAGGAATTAGGCCGTGTAAGAGTCCTTTAGATAGTGCTATCCCACCATTGAGAGGTAGGTAGCACCATCGTTGGAGTTATTCGGGTAATTTCGATTATTGGGACAATGTGGTCACCGAAGCAATGTTAGGACACCTTAGTGGTAACCTTAATGTCCTAGATCCTTTTATCCGAGGCAACTGGATCTTAGACAGAAGGGCGACCTCTAAGACACCCTATACTTGATGACCACGTTCGAGGCAACCAGTGAGGCGTACCCTAGGAGTGGCATGTGCACGTGTGTTATTTTTCAGTTAATTGTCTTTGTACATGTTATTTGTGAGCTACGTATTAATTTTATTTACATACATTCTTGCAGGCATTTTAGCAGTTAGGAGTGCGGGAAATAAATTGCAGAAATTTAAATCTAGCTATTACAAGGCGCGGGTCTATACATCGCCAAAAACAAAAACCCGTTTTGAAAAATAAAGTGCGAGAATTTAAATAAGGAGATAAACCTAATTAACTATTACATATCCGGAGACAGTTACATAAATAATAACCAAAATAAATAAATACGCGTAAATATAAATTTAATCGGGAACGTCCTTAGGGTGTTGACCTTTTTTTTGAGAAAGAATTGAATTTTAAACCTAATTAACTAATTAATTATTTAATTAAAAAGAAAAAAAATGTTTTTTGTGTTTTTTATATTTTTAATGAAAATAAAACAAAAGGAATTAAAATTAAAAGAAGAAAAAACCTAGTTCTAAATTTATTTTAGTTATTAAGAAAAAGATTAAAGTTGCTTATTTAAACTAATTAATTAATTGTAATTTATTTACAAAAAATAACATGAAATTAATAAATAAAATAATATTAGTTTTTTTATATTTTTATTGTGAAAAGGTTAAGTAATTTGTTAATGAGTAATTAATTAAAAAAAACAATAGAATTAAACAAAGCAATTAATAAGAAAGAAAATAAAAATGCAAACCCAAAGGGGGGCTCTGGGCCAGCAATGGGGGTTTTTGTAAGCAAGCTGAAGCCCATTTGCCTTCAAGCCACGTTGACTTCTTGGATTTGCTGAGCTGGCTTTGACTGAGGAACATGGTGGTCATCCATCCCATGGCCATTAGATTGATCTTTGAGGCCACTTGGCGCCCTGGTATGTGAGGTTTATGGTGCACACCATTTGGAAACCTACACAAGAACGCATTAGAAAAAATAACATGGAATTATGGGGGACCTGGGAATCGAACCCAGGTCCCAATGGTCATTGCCAGCGCGTCTTTCCACTGAGCCAATTGTCTTAATTGAAATAATAACAACAGCTGAATATTATATTAGTAAATCAACGCGTCCCCTGGAAAAAAAATAACGCGCGTTATTTATTTGAACCGGCCAATCATGCTGCAACACCTAATCATCTTCTTCACTGAAATGCCTGTAAAACACAACAATTAGCGGGGGTTTTTAACCCCCACAATATGGAATGGCAGAAAATAGCGAATAGGCCACTAGATTATATAAATGAAGCGCGATAGTCCGGTTAGATTCGTATGACTCTCACGAATCCAGTCATGTGCATCATGAAGCTCAATTTTTCCTGGTTATCAAATCCCCAAATCTCAAGCTTGGAAAACCTAAAATTTAACAATGGCATTTCCTGTTTTTGGACACCATAATGCAATTGCCTTATACCAAAAGCTTCAGAAGGGTTAGAGCAATGCAAAGCATACAAAAATTCTCATTAAATATGCATGAATTATGATTGACGATTATGAAAATATGATCAAACCGTGTGACTTGTTCTGGCGCGTTCTTGGAGTGTCAAGGCTTCTTTGTGATTGCTATGCGTTCTGGAGACTCCTAACAATGTTTTTTAACCTTTAAATCTCCTTGAAAAGGCCTGGAATGTGGAATTCAGATTTAAATTTTCTTGAGTTTTTTTGGAATTGGTTTGGCCGTTTCAGGGATGCTTAGGTCGTGAATGAGGCTTGTCACCCTTGCATATGTAGGTATGAATGAGAATAAGTCACATTATGAGCCAATGATCCATTGCAATGATGTTTTGAGATTCTTTATAACCACCATTAAAGGAACTTTCCAAGTTTGTTCAAATTTGAATTTTTATGCATAATTGAGCTTGGCACGATTTTGGTAGGTTGCTCATGACACATAAAATCCATTCAAATCAAAAGATGCTATCCATTTAATTTTTTTAGATTTTATTTGAATTTTAAGGATTTAAAATGAATTAAATCAAATAAAATTAAATAAAATAGAAAAATTAATGTTTAATCTTGAAATGAATCATGGGACACGTGTATGGCATGACAAGGCTGAATCAAGTGGAAGAAAGTGGGCCCTTTTGTCAAAAATTGAAGTTTCAAGGATAGTTGACTTTTGCCATTTCACAAAAATTTCCCAACTTCTCCAATGCATATATTGCTCAATTTTGATCATATGAACATGTTCTTGGACATTTTGTAAAGGTCTTGAAGTCCTCTAACCAATGCCTTTAGTACCATGTTATTTGAATTTACCAATCTCAAGTTATGGTCTTTGACTTAAAATGCCTTTTTGTTGACTTTTGAAAATGACCTATAATGTTGAAATTGATAACTTTTTGTGAGATCATTTCTTGGATTTGGAATGTGAAGATGACTTGTAGTAAATGTCATCCCCTTCAAAATGAGCATTGGATGGGATTTTTCTGATGAACCATGAAAAAGTTATGCCTTGGTCAAGTTACAGTTGACTTTTCAGCTGTCCAAAAATGGAAACTTTTGCATCTTGATGATTTTTGAGCCATGCTTGTGGAATCATGATCAAGACTTGATCAAATGATGATTGTGAGCTCAAAATAAGATGTTGACCAAATTTTTTGACTTTTGACTGCCAAATGACCATTTTACCCCTACAGTTGATTGTGGATCAACTAGGGCTTTTGACTGTGCAACTTGACCTTGTGAGCCTTGAAACTTGACATGTAGATGCTTGGCAATGTGTATGAGCACATGGGACTTGATTGAGCCCTTGAAAACCTCAACTTCCTTGCAAGAACCAAAACCCTAATTTTGACTGGCTTAGGAGGATGTTTGACTGTGTAATCCTTGAGTAGACTTGAGAAAATTGAGATGGTGCTTGTCAAAACTTTGAAGAATATGGGAGGGAAAATTTTGGGGTACAACAGGGAGCGAGACACTTTTGAGGCCCAATTTTACGCCAGCGAGAAGAAAGTTCTGGAACTCACCAAGCAGCTTCATGAGGAGCGGAGTCTGAACGCCTACATCGCACCAAAGAGGATGCGTATAACTTTTTTATCTTAGAGTTTTTGTATTTCTTTGTAAGCCCAAAAGAGGAATGATGTACTTAAACTTTAATTTATTAATATAACGCGTGTTCCTTTTTGGTCTAAAGCAAATTTAAATCTCTAATTTCCTTGAAATCATTGCATATGCATCTCCATTCATCATAACATAAGCATGTTTCTTACAATAAGTCTCCTCATCTTTCTACTGTTTATTTCAGTAAGATGGATCTTGAGCAGATAGTAAAAGACCTCCAGGTGCAGAATGCTCAATTTCAACAGATGTTCTTGACTCTAGCCAAAGGACAAGAGGATTTGAAAACTTTGTCGATTGAAGAAAAGAAAAAGAAGGCAAAGAAAACAACCAGAGTTCTGAATCTAGGAAGAAGGTTCCCAGGGCCATCCAGACAGACCCTAGACTTCGCAATATCATCTGGTGAAAAGGATAATCAAGAAGGGAAAGGCAAGGAAGTGACTGCCCATCCAGAATCTGAAGAGGAAGAAGAAGAAGATTACTCTGAAGAGCAGTATCCTCCGACTGATGATGAATACAAACATCTGGAAGAGCATCTAAGTGTAATGGAGATTCAGAAAGTGCCCGGGCTGGACTTTGAGGAGCTGGGTTTGGTGTCTGGGATTGTTATTCCACCAAAGTTTAAGGCACCAATGTTTGCTAAGTACGACGGGGTTTCATGTCCCAAAATGCATCTCCAATCCTATGTGAGGAAGATACAGCCTCACACTGCTGACAGAGATTTGTGGGCCACTTCTTTCAAGACAGTTTATCCGGGACTCAGCTAGATTGGTTTTATCAACTAGAAAGGGCCAATATCCATAATTGGGAAGACCTTATTGCTGCTTTTTATAAACAGTATCAGTATAACACAAACCTTTCTCCCACCCGTACTCAACTCTAGAGTATGGATATGGTTTCAAGCGAAGGTTTTAAAGACTACACTCAGAAATGGAGGGACTTAGCGTGAATAGTCCAACCTCCCCTGTCTGATAGGGAGCTAGTAGACATGTTTTTGGGTACCCTGTCCGGTCCTTTCTTCAATCATCTAATTGGAAGCTCCTCAACAGGCTTCACTGAATTAATCTTGACCGAGGAAAGAGTGGAAGTTGGGATTAAGAGTACGCATCCTCCAATGCCGTGAGAAAACCATTTATCGGGAAGAAAGAAGTTGGTGTTGTGTATCCTCAAAGGAATCAAGATATAACTGAACATCGTCCAATGGTAGGGGCTATCGTGATCCCTAAGCCTACACCCACTCAACAAAGGAGTAATCAACCTAGAATAGAAAGACCAGTAAGACAATTTATCCGGATAAGTATGACATTATCTCAAGTCCTGCCACATTTGTTGAGATCTAATCTGGTAACTTTGAAGGAAGCCTCGAAGAATCCCAATACCTCCTCTCCTCATTACCATCCTAATGCTCGATGTACTTACCATTTAGAAAGTCTAGGCCATGATACCAACAACTGCTGGGCTTTGAAAAACAAGGTACAAGACCTTCTCGAAGCAAAAGAAATTGAATTTGATGCTCCTGAGATCCCAAATGTTATCACCGCTCCTATGCCCAAGCATGGCCGTGATGTTAATGCTATTGAAGATGATATGTTTGTTACTGATGTTGATGAACTTGTTACTCCTCTCCTTACTGTCAAGAGGAACCTATTGAAAGCCGGTTTATTTTCGGGCTGTAACGAAAGTTGCCACCTCTGTTTATCCCTACCAACTAGTTTACATTTACTGAAAGCATATGTCCAACACCTAATGGATGACAAAGAGATTTTGTTTGAGAAGACTCTCGTTCCAACCATTTCTTACAATGATGTTTCAATAGTAACCATTTCCGTCAATCCTTCCAGGGTCTCCACCAAAAGACCCGTTAGGATTACATCAGTTCCTAAAGTGACTCCACTGATAATTATTATGCCATGGCCGATCCCGTACTCCTCAGATAAAACTGTCCCATGGAACTATGGGGGTGACGTCTACTATCACGGCGTTAAGCAAGATTGGATGGCTGATGAAGACTCGATTTTTGAGAAGGCTGACCCCGACATTGACAACATTGCGGGAACCAGAAAGATAACCCGAAGTGGCTGAGTATTCTCTCCCGAGATTGCTCCTCCGAAAACTGTTACCGATCCTGTGATCATCCCTGCTTTTGTTCCTACTACTATAATCCCCGTGGTTACCCCTACCGACATCCCCACCACTGAGTCGACCGAGACTCGGGGAAAAGGCATTCTGGTTGAGCCTGTCCAGATGAAGGCGCAATCAGTATCTATCCCAGAGGCCTCCCAAAATGAGATGGAAGAAATTCTGAAAATTATAAAGAGAAACGACTACAACATAGTCGAACAACTAGGGCAGACTCCGTCAAATATTTCCATGCTGGCTTTATTGTTGTGCTCCGAGGCTCATGTGAAGGCCTTGTTGAAATTTCTTAAAACTGCCCATGTACCATAAGAAACCTCTATTGATCAGTTCCAAGATTATGTGGCCAGCTTTACCCCTGATAATGGTTTAGGCTTTTCTGATGCTGACCTGACACCTAGAGGGAGGAAACACAACGAGGCGTTGCATGTCTCTATCGAATGCAGGGGCACAACTTTGGCCCATGTCCTGGTTGATACTGGATCTTCTTTGAATGTGCTGCCTAAGAAGGCTTTAGATAGACTAGATTGTGAAGGTCTAACTTTAAAACCCAACAACATAGTGGTAAGGACCTTCGACGATTCAAAAAGAATGGTGCATGGGGAGGTGGACATCCCCATAAAAGTTAGAACTCAAACCTTTGATTCAACTTTCTATGTGATGGTCATTCGCCCTTCCTATTCCTGCTTATTGGGCCGACCTTGGATTCATGACGCTGGTGCCGTCACCTCTACATTACATCAGATGCCGAAATACCCAACCAAAGGAAAAATCATTATTGTACATGGAGAGGAGGATATATGGTCAGTCACTTGAACTCCTTCAGATACATGGAAATGGATGGTGAATTCATCAAAACTTCGTTTCAACATTTCGAGGAAGTCCTACAAACAGTGGCAGCAACCAAGACTGTTTCCCAAGTCCCGAAGATTACAAGACCTTCGCTAAAGATGTCTTCTATGAAAGATGCCAAGGAAGTGATCGAAGAAGGTGGGTGTACTATTTGGGGCCAACTCCCAGATATCGCTTACAAATCTGACAAATTTGGTTTGGGTTTCACCTTAGGAGCCCATAAAGCTATTCGTCGCGCTCGTGCCGGGGGACCACCTTTGAAGATCAACAACCACGAATTCAACGCAGTGGTGGATGATGATGACAGCCACGACCCGGAGGAATGGATTTTCCCAACTATCAACGGAGTACTCACCAACTTGGAAGCTAAAGATTTTGTCCCAATTACTTTTATCCAACAATAATTGTCTTTAAATTTCTATCGGACTTGTAATAATTAAACAATTCAGACTTTTTAAAACCTTGTGTCTTACCCGAGGCACAACAGTCCATTTGTAAGGGCCGTTACCTCATTTTTATATGTCATCAATGAATCATGGACGTTTTTTGCATGAAAACTTTATGCTCTTTGTCTTTCTTTTTCTACATTTTTATTTTCTTTCAAAGATTGCTATACTCTTACACACACTCACATTCAAAATGCAGATCTATATCCACTCAGGATCCCATGGGTAACGATTATGCTATGGCCTATTGTGACTCTGAAAATCTAATTTACCAAGCCGAAGACGAAGGTGGGGAAGATTGTGAAGTGCCAGGGGAACTAGCCAGATTACTACAACAGGAAGAGAGGGCCATACAGCCCCATGAAGAACCAGTGGACACAGTTAACCTAGGTACCAAAGAGGACAAGAAAGAAGTCAAGGTGGGTGCCAATTTGGAACCCAGTGTCAAGAAGCATCTAACTCAGTTGCTACATGATTATGTTGAGGTCTTTGCCTAGTCGTACAAAGACATGCCAGGACTTGATGCTGATATCGTGGTCCATCATCTACCAACAAAAGAAGACTGCCCTCCGGTAAAACAGAAAGTCCGTCGCATGCAGCCAGACATGTTAGAGAAGATCAAGGCCGAAGTAATGAAACAATTCAACGCCGGATTCTTAGTTGTTACCTCCTATCCACAATGGGTCGCCAATGTTGTTCCAGTGCCTAAAAAGGACGGCAAAGTATGAATGTGCACGGACTACCTAGATTTGAATAGGGAAAGCCCCAAGGATGATTTCTCGCTTCCCCATATTGAAATTATGGTTGACAATACCGCACAGCATAAAGTGTTCTCATTTATGGACGGCTTCTCAGGCTACAACCAAATCAAAATGGCACCTGAGGACATGGAAAAAATGACCTTCGTCACACAGTGGGCCACATTCTGTTACAAGGTTATGCCATTCGGGTTGAAGAATGCTGGGGCAACTTATCAACGCGCCATGGTAGCTCTATTTCACGACATGATCCATCACGAAATAGAGGTCTATATGGACGACATGATAGCCAGATCTCAAACTGAAGATGAACATCTTGACCATTTGCAGAAACTATTTGAGAGACTAAAGAAATACAAACTGAGGTTGAACCTGAATAAATTCACATTTGGGGTGAGGTCCGGTAAACTCCTAGGCTTCGTTGTTAGTGGTAAAGATATCTAAGTGGACTCTGCCAAGGTAAAAGCAATACAAGAAATGTCTGCTCCTCGTACTGAGAAGGAAGTCAGAGGATTCTTAGGACGGCTAAACTACATTGCCAAATTCATTTCTCACTTGACTGCTACTTGTGAACCAATCTTCAAATTATTGAAGAAAGATCAAGTAGTCAAATGGAATGATGAGTGCCAGACTGCCTTCGACAAGATCAAAGAGTACCTTCAAGAGCCTCCTGTTTTAATGCCACCAGTCGAGGGAAGACCTCTAATCATGTATCTAACTGTCTTGGAAAATTCAATGGGGTGTGTGTTGGGACAACATGACGAGTCTGGCTGAAAAGAGCATGCTATTTATTACTTGAGCAAAAAGTTTACCGACTGCGAAACAAGATATTCACTGCTTGAGAAAACTTGCCGGGCTTTGGCATGGGCTGCTCGTCGGCTAAGACAGTATATGCTGACCCATACTACCTTATTAATATCCAAGATGGATCCAATTAAATACATATTCGAGAAGCCTGCTGTTGTACCCCAAAATTTGCCCTCCCATTTCTCATTGATTTCTCACCACAAAGCCCTTGAAGCTCAAGATCCAGTTAGGGTTTCATCTGCTCAAGACCTCTCCTTGCACTGTTGACTCAAATTAGGGTTTGTGTTTGCACAAAGATGCTTTGACCTAAAATGCCTAAGATGAATTTCATGCTTCATATTGGACTCCCAAGTTTATCCATACCAAGTTTCAAACTTTGATTCCAAATTTTGCCCAGTCAATGGGACAGTTGACCTAGAAATCAGCTGTATCAAGGAAAAAGTCAACTGTGGCCAATTAACAGTCAAACCTCATGAAAATTGACCTACATCAACATTATGAACTCATATGGTCCATTTTATCAAGTTTGGATCACAACTCCATAACAAATTTGATCAGATCACCAAAAGGGCAAAATAGTCATTTTTAGGGTTTTGACTGCACAAAGGCAATTCTTGACTGTTTGACCTAGCCAATGGCAAACCAAGCTCATACATGGACTCAAGGACCCCATGGAATTATCTTGACATGCTCAACAAGCTCAAAAGATCCCAAGTACACAAGGTTGACAGTTGAATTTCCCAGTCAACTGATCAATTTTGACTGTATACTGAAAAGTCAAACTTTGACTTTTTGGTCAAAATCAAGAGTCAAGATTCATTTTTCATCAAAACATGTCAAATCATGAAACTTGTTCACCAAGAAACCAAGAAATGCAAATTAGGGTTTAAAATGGAATTTTTCATAACTTAGAATTTTTCTAAGTTATGGAAAACCCTAATTTTTCCCAACTTTGCCCCACTTTTTCACCAAGATTCATTTGGATTCAAACAAAAGTCAAAACATGAAAGTTGTAGCTTGTTGCATAATCTACAACGTTGATTCACAAAGTTTTCCCAAATGAGGCTTGTATCTCAAGTTACAAATTTTTGAATAAGGGCACTAAACCATTCTTAACTTAGTGAATTTTTGACCTATTTTGACAAGGTTTTCTACCCCACTTCAAGGCCATTTTCCATACACTTCCACTTGGAATTTCAAATTGCACTTCAAATATGGATTGTATTACACATTCCAAGCTTTCCAAAATGTCCAAGAACTTCTCAAACAACCTCATGGTTAGGGAGAATCGAATTTCACAATATGGCAAAAACTCACTTTGTTCATGACCAAGTTACATGTCCATAACCTTGCAATTTGAACTCAGCATGCTTTAAGCTAGATTACAGGTCTTTTATCTCATCTACACTCCATAATTTAATGCCAATCCTTTGTGCCAAGGTGTTGTTCTATGAGTTTGGACATTGTATGCAAGATTAATCCATTTATAGATAAAGCATAATATCCATTCTTGAAAAGTTGCACTTTATGTCAAATTGAAAATCCAACAAGTACATTGCAAATCTGATTGGCACAAGATTATGAGCATAACACACTGATCAAGGAGGGATTATGCAACACATTAGGGGGTCCTCTACATGCCTAGAAACAAAAGTTGGCATTTGTTGCTTAAAGTTGAAGAAAAGTGCCATAACACATACCAACTACCATATCAGCTCAAGAACACTTAGACAAACTTATCAAACACATTCCACACAACACAACCAAGCTAATACACGAGCCCTTAGCCTTCAAAACACCCTCAATCTCAGAATCACTCTCAAACTGCAAAAACAGGGCAAGGCCTACAGTTTGAGTATCATCTCTCAATCCCTTCAAGCATTCTTGCCCAAACCAGTTCACATACATCCCCTAACATCTATGCAAGCTAACCAAAAGCAAAAACACGACCTATAATCCCTCTAACTGGTTCCACCATTTTCACATTTCTGACTTGCAGGTGAAGTTCTCTAGCTCGATTCAGAAGCTTTCAAGACAAAGTAAACATTGGAATAGCATCCCTGGACCTCAAGGAAGCTTTTCCAATCATCACCTTGCACTGAAAGTTCCTACATTGCCAGATTGAACTTCAACTGAACAGGTAAGTTTTTGAATTCGTATCTCTCTTATTAGGCATTGTTAGCTTTAGGTTTGTGAAGAGAATATGTCATAATCATTGCCCTGAACATGCCCATATAATTAGATTTTATTTATATTATGTGTGTTGCAAGAATTTGATGCCTGAACTTTGAACAAAAATTAGGTTAAAAATTGGGAGAGAAGAAATTCTCTCTCATTTTTGAGAGTTAGATCATGTTCTTTATATGTATGAAATCGTGAGATGATGCTTTACATTTTTTGTGTTGGAAGTTTGTTCAAAAAATCAAAGAATCAGGATCTTGATGTTGAAGCAAGAGGCGCGCGTATTTTTCAAACATTGTTTGCTGGAGGTTGAAGACAGGTCTTCTGGGCTGGGCCTGGAATATTTTTCTTATTTGCACCACATAATTGCTTTTACACCCCCAAGGCCCATTTGCTTATTTTTTTGACTTTTTGACTTTTTCTTTTTTGATTGACTTTGTTTATTTTTTCTCATGACATTAAAAATATAAAAATATTTTTTCTCACCATTTTTGATTTTGTTAGGCATTTATTTTACTATCTTTTAGTTTATACATAAATAGATATATATATATATATTTTGTTTAAAATACTAAAAAATAGTACAGATGCATTTCTATACATTTTTATTTTTGTTTTACTTTCTGAAAATATTTTATAGAAAAATTACTTTTTTTATTAAATATTAAATATTATTATTTTTTATATGTAATACATATTTAGAACTTAATACATAAATATATATATTTATTAATATATTTAGAATAAAATACTAAAAATATACATATTTTATTTTATTAAATATTAAACACTAAAAAATCATTTTTGACAAATACTTCACTTTATTTTGTACATAATAAATAAATACTTGTATTAAATTAAATAATAATACATTTCATTTAATAGAAATTAGGGTTTGCCCTAAATACACAAAAATTCCAAAAAGATAATACTTTTTATTTTGTTTATTTGACATATAAAAATACCTTTTTTATATACATACAAAAAACCATTTTTGCATCTTGCATATTTTATTCCATTTTTATTTAATTATTGTACATCAATTAAATTGTATAAATTCAAAATTGATGTAATAGTTTAGGTTTAAGTTCCTTGCCAAAATCCCCATTTGAAACATTGTACCCCCCTCCCTATATTATTGTGTTGTAATAGCGTAGGAGTTTAAATTTCGCACTTTATCGCTTTCTAAATATACAATGCTAGAATTAGGGTTTATATGCGAATAAAATGAACAAAATAGTTATGACCTAATCTCAAGACAAACAAGCATGAAAATGGACACACAAATCACACTTGCACCCCCTAGGGTATTCCACTTGTTGCCTTTCAAAATTGGACCATATTGTATGTTGAATTTCTTTGGGTAAAAACAAACAACCAAATGATCATAGTCCCACAAAATGTTGCTTAAATGAATGATCAAGTCCCTTTTAAAGAAAATTGCCCAAAGACATTTAATACTATTGCAATTATGGTCTAAACGATGACCCGCGCTCGTCCCTTTCACCTCCTAAGACAAGATTGTCCACCAAATGCAATGGTGGAACAAAATTGTCAAAAGGTTTAAAACATAACAAAAATCTTTGAGAAAACTTTAGGGTAGATAACTCTTAAGTACTTGCCAATTTGCAAAGAAAACACTTGCCTAATTTCAAAACCCACTTCACAAACACTTTCAAAATCAACTTTCAAAAACCTTGAAACATCCTTTTTAAAAGACAAAACACCTTTTGTAAAACATTCGAGTAAAGAATTGTTACAAGGGTAGCCTATACAAGGCATCTTTTCAAAACATTTTCAAAACCACACACAAAGCACCATTTCAAACAATTGAAAACCAAGGCAAGTTGATCTAAGCAAGTACCTAAGAGCCCATGGATAACCATGGATAGAAGGGGTGCTAATACATTCCCTTTCTATAATCTACTCCCCGAACCCAAGAAAAATCTCAAAGGTTTTTGCTGTGCTTTTTAAACCTTTCCTTAGGATAAAATAAAAAGTCGGTGGCGACTCTTGCTCAACCGAAATATTTGTGAAAATAAACGCAAAACCCTAGTCAGTTCTCCCACCGTATCACAGAACTGGCGACTCTGCTGGGGACAATTTTAAAGTGGAGTAACCTTAGGGCTTAGATCACCCTCTTGCATGACTAATTGTTTGATTTGCTTGCTTTATACTTTGGCTCTATTGTTTGGGTTTACAATCCTCCACCCGGATTTTAGGAAACATTCATAGATAGCAATACGTTGTGGAAACTGTGCGGGGTATACCGACACGGTCTAAGCAATAGCTATATTAGTGCGACATATTTGTGAGTATCGGTAACCCTTGAGTTCAATCAAGGAGAGTACGGGGCCGCTGAGTGATGTCACTAAGCACTAATGACCTAGAACCTTACTTGACCATCTTGGCCTTTTATTAGGGGTAGTGAGATGACCGGCTTTGGTGCAGTCTGAAGTTGGTAGATACTCGATACTACACTCATTGAGGGTTGTTTTCTTGGAATATTTTGGTCGCTAGTTAAGTGGCTAAACCAAAACAATGAACATTGAAAACAATCCAGTGATATTGAGCTCCTTAGAACCCGATTACTATTTATAGGACAGGTTTTTAAGCCAACTACACTCAAGAGGGTACTTACCTATGAAACCCCATGCAAGCCTGAAATTAGGGTTTGGTGTGATTTGCTTGTACATATGTTTTGTGCATACATCATAAACATCATAAAACATCATATGCATTCACTAACCATTTCAAGGGTTTTGGATCTTCATCTTTGTTCTTGTTTTGTAGGACATGGAAATCCCTCGCAGAAATACCATTCAAGTCAACCTTGTGAGAATCTCTCCTCAACTCAAGGAGATCACCTCAAGAATTCCGGAAAATTCATCCTTCAGTGAAAGACATGGTAGACTGCTCAGCCTAGTCAACACCAACATTGAAGAAGACATGATGAAAGTGCTATTCCAGTTCTTTGACCCTCTTCACCACTGCTTCACTTTCCCTGATTATCAGTTGGTACCCACTTTGGAGGAGTTTTCTCAACTCCTAAGAATCCCTATCCTTAATCAACTACCCTTCAACGGTACGGAAAAGGAACCAAAGCCGGAAGATGTTGCTTGAGCATTACATCTTCAACCATCCGACATCAAGGGGCATTGGGAAACCAGAAGTGGCGTCAAAGGATTCTTAGCAAAATTCTTGTTTGAGAAGGCACAAGAATGTTAGAACTCATTGGACCTACAAGCCTTTGAAGAGATTGTGGCACTCCTTATCTATGGGTTGGTCTTGTTCCCAAATCCTGACCAATTGGTAGATGTCAACGCTGTCAAAATCTTCTTGTCCAGAAATCCAATACCAACATTGCTTGGGGACATCCTTCACTCATTTTTCACACGAACAATGAGAAAGAGGGGTGTTCTCATGTGCTGTACTCCTCTCCTTGCAAGGTGGTTTATTTCGCACCTTCCACAATCTGTCTTGAAGAATGACCAGGGTACAAGGTGGTCCCAACGGTTGATGACTCTTACTCATTCTGATGTGCATTGGTGTTCTCGGTCCAGAGAAGATATCATCATCGTCGATCGTTGCGGAGAATTTCCTAATGTTCCTTTACTTGGAATTAGGGGAGGTATCACCTACAACCCTTGCCTAGCTTTGAGGCAATTTGGATATGCACGGAGGGATGGCCCTCATGACATGTTGATCCCTAGCCTAGTTTTTGACTTCGACAACGATGCGCAAGGACTTCGCCAAAGATTCATCAGAGCTTGGGGAAAACTCAACAAGGTTGATAGCAAGACTCTGGGACACAAGAACTCCATCCCTCTTGAGCCCTATCTCAAGTGGGTACGAGCCCGAGCCCAAAGTCTAATGATGCCTTATCCTCATGTTCTCCCTATTATTAAAGAGCCCGTCAATGAAGGAGAGGTTCCCTACACCATCCTACATCCAGACATGCCTACATCGTGGGAGGAAATGTAGAAAAGTTGGATTCAGCTCAAGGAGGAACGGAACACTTTTGAAGCTAGCTACTACGCCAGTGAAAAGAAGGTTCTAGAGCTTACCCTCCGACTCCACGAGCAAGAGGCCCTCAACACCTACATCGCACCAAAGAGGATGCGCAATGTCTTTCTGCCTTAAGAAGTTTATTTTGTAACATTTGGCCCATGGGGCATTTATGTACTAACAAATTTCTTCTTATTAATATGACGTGCGTTCTTCTTTGTCTGAAACAATTTTGAATGTCCTAAATCCTTGAATGCATTGCATACATCAGCATACCATTCATCATGTGCATAAGCAGGTCTCACTCCAGGTTTCCTTATCTGTCTGCTGTTTATTTCAGTAGGATGGATCTCGAGCAAACAGTCAAAGACCTACAAGCTCAGAATGCACAGTTCCAGCAACTCCTGATGACTTTGGTTAAAAGTCAAGAGGATATCAAGACTCATTTGGAGAATAAGGACCCAATGAAGAAGAAGAAAAAGAGGATCGGGGTGGCTACTTTGGGGAGAAGATTTGACAGAGAAGCTCGGAGAGTGCTTGAATTTCCTCTTACTTCTGATGAAGGGACTAGTAAAAGAGATCGAGTTGCGGTGCCTTCCGAGTCTGATGCGGAGGAGGAAGAGGTTGAAGAGGATGAAGATTATTCTGACCAGCAATACCCTCCAGCTGATGATAAATACAAGGGTTTAGAAGACAGATTGGCCGCCATGGAATTGCAAAGAGTACCGGGTTTGGATTTTGAAGACTTGGGCTTGGTTGCCGGAATTGTGATTCCCCCAAAATTCAAAGTGCCAGTGTTTGTGAGGTATGATGGGCTGTCCTGTCCCAAAATGCATCTCAGGTCCTACGTGAGAAAGATTCAACCCTATACGGCAGATAAAAATCTCTGGATTCATTTCTTTCAAGACAGCCTATCGGGAGCTAAGTTGGAGTGGTTTTATCAGCTAGAAGGAACCAGTGTCAGAAATTGGGAAGATTTGGCCACCGCTTTCTACAAACAATACCAGTATAATTCTGATCTCGCTCCTACTCGTACCCAATTTCAGGGTATGTCACTAGGAACAAGTGAGGGATTCAAAGAATATGCACAAAAATGGAGGGATTTAGCTGGCAGAGTGCAGCCTCCTTTAACCGATCGTGAGCTCGTTGATATGTTTCTTGGGACCCTATCTGGGCCATTTTTCAATCATCTAATTGGTAACTCTTCCGTAGGGTTTACCGATTTGATCTTAACTGGCGAAAGAATAGAAGCTGGCATCAAGTCAGGAAAGATTCAGAAGGGTGTCACTGCAAGTGTTGAGAAGAAGCCTTTTAAGAAGGAGACATCTATGGTATATTCTCAGAGAAGAGCAGGGAAGATGGAGCGCCTGCCAACTGTAGGGGCCGTAATGATTCAAAACACTCCAAGTGAGCAGCCTCACTATAACCAGTCCAGACCAAATCAGCAACGGGTGGAACGGCCACAACGGCAGTTCACCCGTATTAATATGACTCCAGCACAAGTGCTTCCCCATCTATTGAAGTTGAATCTTGCCACCATCAAGGAGGCGCCAAAGAATGTGAATACGTCCTCCCCGCGTTATCATGCCAATGCTAAATGCGCCTACCATTCAGACAGTGTTGGACACGACACCAATGATTGTTGGGCACTCAAGCATAAAATCCAAGACCTGATAGAGGCTAAGGAGGTAGAGTTTGACGCTCTAGAGAAACCTAATGTGATATCTGCACCTATGCCGAAGCACGGCCGAAATATCAATGCCATTGAAGAGGATTTGTATGTTGCTGACGTCAGTGATCTGACTACTCCACTACTAACCATTAAGTTGAATTTGTTAAGGGTCGGGATCTTCCCGGGATGTAAAGAAGACTGCTACTATTGCCACTCTCTGCCGTTTGATTGTCCGCTATTAAAGAAAGGCATCCAAGGCCTTATGGATAGCCGACAAATTTTGTTCGAAAAAGTTTCCGCTGCTCCAGTTCATGTTGAAAATGTCTCAATCATAACCATTCACGCCAATCTTTCCAAGGCCGTCAAAAAGCCAGTTAAGATTACACCAGCTGCAAAATCTGTTCCTTTAAAGATAACAATGCCAGGGCTTGTTCCCTATGTTTCTGAGAAGTCGATACCTTGGAACTATGGTGGTGACATCTACTACCATGGTATCAAGCAAATCAAAGTAATTGAAGAAAGTTCGGATGATGAAGAAGCCAGCATTAGTAACATTGCGGGCACCAGCAAAATCACCAGGAGCGGGAGAATATTTTCTCCAGAGATTGCCCCTCCAAGAGCAGTATTTGGACCCTCATCAGCTAAAGAAGTCATCCCTACACCAATAAAACTCTCTGCTAGAACTCCTTTGATTGAAGAAGTTGTTGTTCCTAGTGCTGTCTCTCCTACCATTGCTGAGAAAGGAAAGGGAATACAAGATGAGCCCGTCAGGACGAGGGCTCAACCCTTGGTGATCCCGGAAACCTCCAAGAAAGAAATGGACGAGATTTTGAGGATAATCAAGAGAAGTGATTATGATGTGGTGGAACAGTTGGGGCAAACCCCCTCCAAGATCTCCATGCTGGCACTATTGCTTTGCTCAGAAGCGCACGCTAAAGCTTTGATTAAGTTTCTGAAGGCAGCTCATGTGCCCCAGGAAACCTCTGCGGATCAATTTCAACATTGCGTGGCTAGCCTGACTGCGGATAATGGATTAGGTTTTTCTGATACCGACCTAACCCCTAAAGGCCGAAACCACAATGATGCTTTGCATATTTCAATCGAGTGTCGCGGAACCACCCTTGCACATGTTTTGGTTGATACCGGTTCGTCGCTGAATGTTTTGCCTAAGAAGGCCTTGGACCGGCTAGATTGCGAAGGGTTAGAATTGAAGCCGAGTGATATCGTCGTCAGAGCTTTCGATGGGTCGAAGAGAATGGTCCATGGAGAGGTTGAAATTCCCATCAAGATAGGTACTGAGGTGTTTAAATCCACTTTCTATGTAATGGACATCCGTCCATCATACTCCTGCCTGCTGGGTAGACCTTGGATACACCATGCTGGGGCAGTCACCTCCTCCTTGCATCAGATGCTGAAATATCTTGTCAAGGGAAAGATCATCACTGTCCACGGCGAAGAAGAGTACATGATTAGCCACTTAAATTCTTTCCGGTATGTGGAGGTTGAAGGAGAGTTCATTGAGACACCGTTTCAACATTTCGAAGAAGTTCTTCCTGAAATAGCAGTGGCAAAGTTGGCAGCTGAGACACCAAGACAGATGGCCAGGATGGCATCTCTGGAGGACGCAAGGGCCGCAATAAAAGAAGGGAAGAATTCAGCATGGGGGCAGTTACCCGACTTTCCGCATAAGACTGACAAGTTTGGGTTAGGGTTCACAGCCATCGGCCAGAAAGCTATGCGTCGTGCGAAGATTGAAAGGGCGCCAGTCAAAATTTCTCCTTACGGAATCAATGCCTTGGAAGATGAGGACAAGGAAAGCAACATTGAAGAGTGGATTTATCCAACAGTCAGAGGAGGATTGAGCAATTGGGAGGCTAAGGACTTTGTTCCCATCACTTTTATTCACCAGTAATTTACCTATTAAACATTTCCTATTTGGTCTGTAATATTTTACTTTCAAATAATCCGTACACTATCTTTTCACCTCCTGCCTTGCCCGGGGCATATAGGTCCACTTGTAAGGGTTTTGACTATTTTTCATATTCATATGCCATGTTTAATGATTCATTGGACGTTTTTCATTTGATAAACTGCTTATGCTCTTTTTTTTTTCCTTTTGCATTTTTGTTTAAGGATGGCTATCCCTTACACACACCCACACTCACCAATGCAGGTACCCATCCACTCCGGATTCCATGGGTGACTATTCTGCTGTATCTTTCAATAACTTTAAAGATCTGGTCAATCTAGCCGAGTATGAAGATGACGAAGGTTGTGAAGTACCCGGGGAACTAGCCAGACTTCTGCAACAAGAGGAAAGGGCCATCTTACCGCATGAAGAGCCATTGGAAGCTGTTAACTTGGGAACCGAGGAGGATCGGAAGGAGGTGCAAGTGGGTGCCAACCTGGAACCAAAAGTCAAGGAGCGCTTGGTACAGTTGCTGAATGAGTATGTTGAAATCTTCGCTTGGTCCTATGAAGACATGCCGGGTCTAGACACAGACATCGTGGTTCACCGTCTCCCCACAAGAGAAGACTGTCCACCAATCAAGCAAAAAGTTTGCCGAATGAGGCCTGACATGTCCGAAAAGATCAAAGCAGAAGTAATGAAGCAATTCGATGCTGGCTTCCTGGCTGTCACGTCCTATCCTCAATGGGTCGCTAACATCGTACCGGTACCAAAGAAAGATGGCAAAGTCAGAATGTGTGTGGACTACCGGGATTTGAATAGGGCCAACCCTAAAGATGATTTCCCGCTACCTCATATTGACATCTTGATCGACAATACAGCTCAGCATAAGGTGTTTTCCTTCATGGACGGATTCTCGGGCTACAATCAAATCAAAATGGCTCCCGAGGATATGGAGAAAACAACTTTTGTCACGCAATGGGGCACTTTTTGTTACAAAGTGATGCTGTTCGGGCTGAAGAACGCAGGGGCAACTTATCAACGCGCCATGGTAGCTTTATTTCATGACATGATACATCATGAGATTGAAGTCTACGTAGACGATATGATAGCTCGTTCACAAACGGAGGAAGAACACCTTGAGCATTTGGAGAAGCTGTTTGCCAGGTTAAAAGAATACAAGCTCAGGCTGAATCCAAGTAAATGCACTTTTGGAGTTAGGTCTGGTAAACTCCTGGGATTCATTGTAAGCAACAAAGGCATTAAAGTCGATCCGGAAAAAGTAAAAGCAATACAAGAGATGCCTGCTCCCCGTACTGAAAAGGAGGTTAGAGGATTCTTGGGGCGCATAAACTATATTGCCAGATTCATCTCACATCTGACTTCTACCTGTGAGCCAATTTTCAAACTCTTGAAAAAGGATCAGGTAGTGGAATGGAACGACGATTGTCAAGCTGCTTTTGATAGAATCAAGGAGTATTTGCTAGAACCTCCTATCCTGATGCCACCCGTCGAAGGAAGACCATTGATCATGTATTTAACCGTCTTGGATAACTCAATGGGGTGTGTTTTGGGCCAGCATGACGAGTCTGGTCGAAAAGAGCATGCTATTTATTACCTTAGTAAAAAGTTTACCGACTGTGAGACTCGCTACTCACTGCTCGAGAAAACTTGCTGCGCTTTGGTATGGGCTGCTCGCCGACTAAGACAGTATATGCTGACTCATACTACCTTGTTGATATCCAAAATGGACCCTATCAAGTATATCTTCGAGAAGCCCGCTTTATCTGGAAGGATAGCTAGATGGCAAATGATCTTAACCGAGTATGACATCCAGTACACCACCCAAAAAGCTATAAAAGGGAGTGTACTAGCTGACCATCTGGCTCATCAGGCTATCGAAGACTATCAACCCATGAGATTTGACTTCCCAGACGAGGACATCATGAATTTGGACAACGTTGAAAGTGACGGACCGTATGACGGACCCGAAAAGGGATCCCGATGGACCCTGTACTTTGATGATGCTTCAAATGCACTTGGAAACGGTATTGGCGCAGTACTCATTTCTCCAGAAGGTTGTCACACTCCTTTCACGACCCGACTTTGCTTCAGCTGCACAAACAACATGGCTGAGTATGAAGCTTGCATCTTTGGTCTCGAGGCTGCTATAGACTTGGGGATCAAATCTTTGATCGTATTTGGGGACTCGGCTTTGGTCATCAGCCAAATCAAAGGAGACTGGGATACCAAGCATCCTAATCTTATCCCATACAAAGAACATGTCCTGACATTGTTGCCTCATTTCGAGCAAATTACCTTCGAGCACTTCCCGCGAGAAGAGAATCAGCTAGCCGATGCTCTAGCCACAATGTCCTCCATGTTTAAACTCAACTGGGATAACGAGGCTCCCCAAATCACCATCAAGCGAATGGATGAACCGGCACATTGCCACGAGATTAATACCGAAGAAGTAGTGGAACAACCTTGGTTCCATGAAATCAAAAGGTATCTCGAGACTAGAGATTATCCTGAAGGAGCTTCCGTAAATGACAAGAAGTTCTTAAGGAAATTCGCTGCTAAGTTCTTCCTGAGCAACGTCATCCTTTACAAATGAAGCCATGATTGTGTATTACTCCGATGTGTGGATAAAGCTGAAGCAGAGTTGATCATGACTGATATACACAGCGGCACATTTGGCACTCACTTGAGCGGGCATACAATGGCTAAGAAGATCCTAAGGGCAGGCTATTATTGGTCTACCATGGAGGCTGACTGCCATCAACATTCCCGTACTTGCCACAAGTGTCAAGTATATGCTGACAAAGTTCATATCCCTCCGGTTCCTCTCAACGTCCTGACTGCTCCGTGGCCCTTTGCAATGTGGGGCATTGATATGATTGGAGAGATCAAGCCCACGGCTTCCAATGAACATCGCTTCATCCTGGTTGCCATTGACTACTTCACTAAATGGGTCGAAGCAGCTTCCTTCGCCTCTGTGACTAAAAACGTGGTTGCCCGCTTTATCAAGCAAAATCTCATATGCCGGTATGGTGTCCCCGATAGGATCATCACAGACAACGGTACAAATCTGAATAACACGATGATCACTGCATTGTGCAAATAGTTCAAGATTTATCATCACAATTCATCTCCCTATCGGCCGAAGATGAACGATGCTGTTGAAGCTGCGAACAAAAACATTAAGAAGATCATTCAGAAAATGACAGTCACTTACAAAGACTGGCATGAGATGTTACCGTTTGCTCTGCATGGATACCGTACGACGACACGTACTTCAATTGGGGCAACCCTATTTTCTTTGGTTTATGGCATGGAAGCTGTTTTGCCTATGGAAGTCCAGATCCCTTCTCTAAGGATTATGAAGGATGCAGGTTTGAATGAAGATGATTGGATGCAGACCCGACTTGATCAACTCAATCTGATCGACGAGAAGCGACTTGCTGCTATATGCCATGGTCAGACGTATCAAAAGTGGATGATCAAGGCCTTCAATAAGAAAGTCAGACGTCAAGTGTATCAAGTCGGAGATCTCGTAATCAAGCGGATTATCTTGCCGCAAAGTGATCCCAGGGGCAAATGGACTCCTACATATGAAGGACCATTTGTGATCAAGAGCATATTTTCTGGTGGTGCAATGATTCTGACCACCATGGACGGCGACGATTTGCCGCACCCTGCGAACGCAGACATAGTCAAAAGATACTACACATAAAATAACCCGACAAGTCGAAAACCCGAAAGGGAGGCTTGGGAAAAAATGGGCATCCCGGTGAACCGAAAACCCGAAAGGGCGGTTCAGGCAAAAATTAGGGATAAAAACGAAAAAATCTGTACACCCGGCAAGTCGAAAACCCGAAAGGGCGGCTTAGGCAAAAAGGGGTTTCCCGGTGGATCGAAAACCCGAAAGGGCGATTCAGGCAAAAGTTAGGGAATTAAAGCGTATGACTACGTCTCGTCGGATCACTTCAAAGACAATCTCTTCATCAACCAGTTCCAGGCTTCTGATCAATCCAGTCATCGGCAAGCGAAGCATTGAATGGACAGATATTCAGAGTTGTGAAAGCTATAGCGGAACAGAATCCCATGGAATTATTTCACATAGCCATCCTTTATTTTGTATAAAATCTTTCAATATTTATGACAAAGTCCTCTTACTAGGATGATTGTCTCCTTTGTACAAATATACTCAAAGAAAATCAATACAAATACTTTTCCCAGAAACTTGTGTCATTTCTTTTTCTTTTCTCTTGCATTATTTGTTTTATTTTGAGAAACGTCCAATGTTTTGTTAAATAGGCATATGCATTTGAAACATAATCATTCTCTTATGAGTTGGGAAAGAGGATTACTGATAGGTCAAAAGTACAATTGGATACCCGATACCCTTTCAAAGGAAACCCCCAGTAGATTCTGGAAGCTTATCCCCCGCAGAGAACAGACGTTTCTCCCGAGTTTTATTCAAAGTTATTCCTCACAAGGCCTTATAACTGGGTTATCCTCTGCTAACAATCATGGAAGATCGCACTCGCCAAAATTCTTCCTATCCCCAGCGGAGTTCATCAAAATTCCCCAGCTGTAACTTATCTTTGCAAATCCCCAGCCAGAAAATCCTCCGGAATTCAATTCCCCTCAGAGTTTAAGTTTCAGTGTCCCCAGCGGAGCCAGACTAATGAACCTTCTCCCCACAGAGTTTTTGAAGGGCAAATCTTAAGTTCCCCAGTGAAGTCGCCAGAGTTACTTCCCGCCAGACTAAAGATTCTCAGTCTTACGTCCCCAGCATGAGCCTATTAGATTGGAACTCCCCAGTAAAGGTCATCAGGAATTCTCTTCCCCAACAGCAGCCAAGGATTTATTCTTCCCGACAACAGTCAAGATACTTTTATCTTCAGCCATCTCGAATTCATCTATCCCTTGCAAAACAGCTCTCCAGCTTACATGCACATCCACTTACATTCATATCATATAACATATATTGTATCATGCATCATGACATGGCATACAATTAACTCTTTACCTTTTCAGGTAAAATCAGTCGACAGATTAAAATCATTACCTTCCCAGACTTTTGAAAACAGTTTACGGACGCTTCCCAACAACGGATGCTGCTCTATTGCTTATTCAACTTCAAGATTTCTGAAAACAGTTCACGGGTTCTCCAAGTAAACGGATGTTAACCTATCACTTGTTCAGATTCTTCTTCAAGACTTCTGAAAACAGTTTATGGATTCTTCCCAACAACGGATGTTAATCTATCGACTTGTTCAGATGCAACTTTTGAAAACAGTTTACGGACGCTTCCCAACAACGGATGCTGCTCTATTGCTTATTCAACTTCAAGATTTCTGAAAACAGTTCACGGGTTCTCCAAGTAAACGGATGTTAACCTATCACTTGTTCAGATTCTTCTTCAAGACTTCTGAAAACAGTTTATGGATTCTTCCCAACAACGGATGTTAATCTATCGACTTGTTCAGATGCAACTTTTGAAAATAGTTTACGGACGCTTCCCAACAACGGATGCTGCTCTATTGCTTATTCAACTTCAAGATTTCTGAAAACAGTTCACGGGTTCTCCAAGTAAACGGATGTTAACCTATCACTTGTTCAGATTCTTCTTCAAGACTTCTGAAAACAGTTTATGGATTCTTCCCAACAACGGATGTTAATCTATCCACTTGTTCAGATGCAACTTTTGAAAACAGTTTACGGACGCTTCCCAACAACGGATGCTGCTCTATTGCTTATTCAACTTCAAGATTTCTGAAAACAGTTCGCGGGTTCTCCAAGTAAACGGATGTTAACCTATCGCTTGTTCAGCTTCTTCTCCAAACCACTGAAAACAGTTTACAGATTCCTCCCAACAACGGATGTCAATCTATTGTTTGTTCAGACCCCCCAGTTCAGAGATGGTCCCAAGCTTGGACACCTTCCTGATATTCCCTTCCAGATGGCATCTCTAAGCCCATCCCCGACAAGATTTCTGTCACTCTCCCAGATGGCATCGTTAAGCCCATCTCCAAATGGCATCTCTAAGCCCATTCCCGCATCCATTGCTTTGACAAGTGCAAATTTCCGGGCACTCTAGTGTCCAATCTCCTTTTACCCTTGAGTCACGAAAGGCAAACTTGCCAATCTAACTCTTCGGATTCAAGAAGATTGAACAGGGGCAACTGTTGTACCCCAAAATTTTCCCTCCCATTTCTCATTGATTTCTCACCACAAAGCCCTTGAAGCTCAAGATCCAGTTAGGGTTTCATCTGCTCAAGACCTCTCCTTGCACTGTTGACTCAAATTAGGGTTTGTGTTTGCACAAAGATGCTTTGACCTAAAATGCCTAAGATGACTTTCATGCTTCATATTGGACTCCCAAGTTTATCCATACCAAGTTTCAAACTTTGATTCCAAATTTTGCCCAGTCAATGGGACAGTTGACCTAGAAATCAGCTGTATCAAGGAAAAAGTCAACTGTGGCCAATTAACAGTCAAACCTCATGAAAATTGACCTACATCAACATTATGAACTCATATGGTCCATTTTATCAAGTTTGGATCACAACTCCATAACAAATTTGATCAGATCACCAAAAGGGCAAAATAGTCATTTTTAGGGTTTTGACTGCACAAAGGCAATTCTTGACTGTTTGACCTAGCCAATGGCAAACCAAGCTCATACATGGACTCAAGGACCCCATGGAATTATCTTGACATGCTCAACAAGCTCAAAAGATCCCAAGTACACAAGGTTGACAGTTGAATTTCCCAGTCAACTGATCAATTTTGACTGTATACTGAAAAGTCAAACTTTGACTTTTTGGTCAAAATCAAGAGTCAAGATTCATTTTTCATCAAAACATGTCAAATCATGAAACTTGTTCACCAAGAAACCAAGAAATGCAAATTAGGGTTTAAAATGGAATTTTTCATAACTTAGAATTTTTCTAAGTTATGGAAAACCCTAATTTTTCCCAACTTTGCCCCACTTTTTCACCAAGATTCATTTGGATTCAAACAAAAGTCAAAACATGAAAGTTGTAGCTTGTTGCATAATCTACAACTTTGATTCACAAAGTTTTCCCAAATGAGGCTTGTATCTCAAGTTACAAATTTTTGAATAAGGGCACTAAACCATTCTTAACTTAGTGAATTTTTGACCTATTTTGACAAGGTTTTCTACCCCACTTCAAGGCCATTTTCCATACACTTCCACCTGTAATTTCAAATTGCACTTCAAAGATGGATTGTAGTACACATTCCAAGCTTTCCAAAATGTCCAAGAACTTCTCAAACAACCTCATGGTTAGGGAGAATCGAATTTCACAATATGGCAAAAACTCACTTTTTTCATGACCAAGTTACATGTCCATAACCTTGCAATTTGAACTCAGCATGCTTTAAGCTAGATTACAGGTCTTTTATCTCATCTACACTCCATAATTTAATGCCAATCCTTTGTGCCAAGGTGTTGTTCTATGAGTTTGGACATTGTATGCAAGATTAATCCATTTATAGATAAAGCATAATATCCATTCTTGAAAAGTTGCACTTTATGTCAAATTGAAAATCCAACAAGTACATTGCAAATCTGATTGGCACAAGATTATGAGCATAACACACTGATCAAGGAGGGATTATGCAGCACATTAGGGGGTCCTCTACATGCCTAGAAACAAAAGTTGGCATTTGTTGCTTAAAGTTGAAGAAAAGTGCCATAACACATACCAACTACCATATCAGCTCAAGAACACTTAGACAAACTTATCAAACACATTCCACACAACACAACCAAGCTAATACACGAGCCCTTAGCCTTCAAAACACCCTCAATCTCAGAATCACTCTCAAACTGCAAAAACAGGGCAAGGCCTGCAGTTTGAGTATCATCTCTCAATCCCTTCAAGCATTCTTGCCCAAACCAGTTCACATACATCCCCTAACATCTATGCAAGCTAACCAAAAGCAAAAACACGACCTGTAATCCCTCTAACTGGTTCCACCATTTTCACATTTCTGACTTGCAGGTGAAGTTCTCTAGCTCGATTCAGAAGCTTTCAAGACAAAGTAAATATTGGAATAGCATCCCTGGACCTCAAGGAAGCTTTTCCAATCATCACCTTGCACTGAAAGTTCCTACATTTCCAGATTGAACTTCAACTGAACAGGTAAGTTTTTGAATTCGTATCTCTCTTATTAGGCATTGTTAGCTTTAGGTTTGTGAAGAGAATATGTCATAATCATTGCCCTGAACATGCCCATATAATTAGATTTTATTTATATTATGTGTGTTGCAAGAATTTGATGCCTGAACTTTGAACAAAAATTAGGTTAAAAATTGGGAGAGAAGAAATTCTCTCTCATTTCTGAGAGTTAGATCATGTTCTTTATATGTATGAAATCGTGAGATGATGCTTTACATTTTTTGTGTTGGAAGTTTGTTCAAAAAATCAAAGAATCAGGATCTTGATGTTGAAGCAAGAGGCGCGCGTATTTTTCAAATATTGTTTGCTGGAGGTTGAAGACAGGTCTTCTGGGCTGAGCCTGGAATATTTTTCTTATTTGCACCACATAATTGCTTTTACACCCCCAAGGCCCATTTGCTTATTTCTTTGACTTTTTGACTTTTTCTTTTTTGATTGACTTTGTTTATTTTTTCTCATGACATTAAAAATATAAAAATATTTTTTCTCACCATTTTTGATTTTGTTAGGCATTTATTTTACTATCTTTTAGTTTATACATAAATAGATATATATATATATATATATTTTGTTTAAAATACTAAAAAATAGTACAGATGCATTTCTATACATTTTTATTTTTGTTTTACTTTCTGAAAATATTTTATAGAAAAATTACTTTTTTTATTAAATATTAAATATTATTATTTTTTATATGTAATACATATTTAGAACTTAATACATAAATATATATATTTATTAATATATTTAGAATAAAATACTAAAAATATACATATTTTATTTTATTAAATATTAAACACTAAAAAATCATTTTTGACAAATACTTCACTTTATTTTGTACATAATAAATAAATACTTGTATTAAATTAAATAATAATACATTTCATTTAATAGAAATTAGGGTTTGCCCTAAATACACAAAAATTCCAAAAAGATAATACTTTTTATTTTGTTTATTTGGCATATAAAAATACCTTTTTTTATATACATACAAAAAACCATTTTTGCATCTTGCATATTTTATTCCATTTTTATTTAATTATTGTACATCAATTAAATTGTATAAATTCAAAATTGATGTAATAGTTTAGGTTTAAGTTCCTTGTCAAAATCCCCATTTGAAACATTGTACCCCCCTCCCTATATTATTGTGTTGTAATAGCGTAGGAGTTTAAATTTCGCACTTTATCGCTTTCTAAATATACAATGCTAGAATTAGGGTTTATATGCGAATAAAATGAACAAAATAGTTATGACCTAATCTCAAGACAAACAAGCATGAAAATGGACACACATATCACACTTGCACCCCCTAGGGTATTCCACTTGTTGCCTTTCAAAATTGGACCATATTGTATGTTGAATTTCTTTGGGTAAAAACAAACAACCAAATGATCATAGTCCCACAAAATGTTGCTTAAATGAATGATCAAGTCCCTTTTAAAGAAAATTGCCCAAAGACATTTAACACTATTGCAATTATGGTCTAAACGATGACCCGCGCTCGTCCCTTTCACCTCCTAAGACAAGATTGTCCACCAAATGCAATGGTGGAACAAAATTGTCAAAAGGTTTAAAACATAACAAAAATCTTTGAGAAAACTTTAGGGTAGATAACTCTTAAGTACTTGCCAATTTGCAAAGAAAACACTTGCCTAATTTCAAAACCAACTTCACAAACACTTTCAAAATCAACTTTCAAAAACCTTGAAACATCCTTTTTAAAAGACAAAACACCTTTTGTAAAACATTCGAGTAAAGAATTGTTACAAGGGTAGCCTATACAAGGCATCTTTTCAAAACATTTTCAAAACCACACACAAAGCACCATTTCAAACAATTGAAAACCAAGGCAAGTTGATCTAAGCAAGTACCTAAGAGCCCATGGATAACCATGGATAGAAGGGGTGCTAATACCTTCCCTTTCTATAATCTACTCCCCGAACCCAAGAAAAATCTCAAAGGTTTTTGCTGTGCTTTTTAAACCTTTCCTTAGGATAAAATAAAAAGTCGGTGGCGACTCTTGCTCAACCGAAATATTTGCGAAAATAAACGCAAAACCCTAGTCAGTTCTCCCACCGTATCACACCTGCCCTCTCTGGGAGAATAACAAGATGGCAGATGATCCTGACAGAATACGACATTCAGTACACTACCCAAAAAGCAATAAAGGGGAGTGTGTTAGCCGATCCCCTTGCTCATTAAGTTGTGGATGACTATCAGTCCATGAAATTCGAATTCCCAGATGAAGACATCATGATGGTGAACAACTGTGAAGAACTCAGACCATATGAAGGACCTGAACAAGGGTCCCGATGGACCTTGGTTTTTGATGGGGCGTCCAACGCACTCAGAAATGGCATAGGTGCTGTAATTATATCCTCAGAAGGATGTCATACTCCCTTCACCGCAAGACTTTGTTTTAACTGTACCAATAACATGGCAGAATACAAAGCATGTATTTTTGGTCTCAAAGCTGCCATACATTTGGGAATCAAGTCCTTAAGTGTATTTGGGGATTCAGCCTTGGTCATCAGTCAGATCAAAGGAGAATGGGACACTAAGCACCCTAAACTCATCCCCTACAAAGAAAATGTGTTGACATTAATCCCGTATTTCGATGAAATTATCTTCGAGCATTTCCCACGAGAGGAAAATCAACTAGCGGACGCACTAGCCACCATGTCATCCATGTTTAAACTCAAGTGGGGTAACGAGGCTCCCCATATCACCATTGAGCGGATGGACGAACCAGCTTACTGTCACGAGATCGATATTGAAGAAGTAGTGCACCAACCTTGATTCCATGAAGTTAAGAGGTATCCCGTGGCTCAAGAGTATCTAGAAGGAGCTTCAGTCAATAATAAGAAGTTCTTGAGAAGATTCTCTGCTAAGTTCTTCCTCAGTAATGGCATTATCTACAAATGCAACCATGACTCTGTTTTGCTTCGTTGCATAGACAAGGTTGAGGCAGAAAAGATCATGGCTGATCTACATGAAGGCACTTTTGGCACCCATTCCAGTGGGCATACGATGGCTAAAAAGATCCTACGGGCAGGGTATTACTGGTCTACCATGGAAGCAGATTACTATCAGCATTCACGAACCTGCCACAAGTGTCAATCTATGCTGACAAAGTGCATGTGCCTCCAGTTCCTCTAAATGTCCTGACTGCTCCCTGGCCATTCGCGATGTGGGGCATCAATATGATTGGAGAAATCAAACCTACAGCTTCTAATGGGCACCGCTTCATCTTAGTGGCCATTGACTATTTCACGAAGTGGGTTGAGGCAACCTCTTTCGCTTCCATTAACAAGAATGTTATGGCCCAACTCATCAAACAAAATCTCATTTGTCGGTACGGTATCCCAGAGAGAATCATCACAAATAATGATACGAGTCTCAACAATACTATGATCACTGCACTATGCGCGCAATTCAAAATCTAGCACCATAATTCTTCCCCTTACCGGCCAAAGATGAATGGCGTTGTCGAAGCCGCAAATAAGAATATCAAGAAGATCATATAAAAAATGACAGTAACTTACAAAGACTGGCATGAGATGCTACCATTCGCTCTCCACAGTTACCGTACCACGACGCGTACATCAACATGGGCAACTCCCTTCTCCTTGGTATACGGCATGGAAGCTATTCTACTAATTGAAGTCCAAATACCTTCTCTGAGAATCATAAAGGATGCAGGGCTGAATGAAGACGATTGGATCCAAAATCGACTCGACCAGTTAAACATGATTGATGAGAAGAGGCTTACGGCTGTTTGTCACGGCCAGATGTACTAAAAACATATGATCAAGGCTTTCAATAAAAAGATCAGACGTCAGGTATATCAGGTTGGTGACTTGGTAATCAAGCGTATCATATTACGACAAGGTGATTCCAGGGGTAAATGGAATCCTACATACGAAGGACCATTTGTGATCAAAAGCATATTCTCTGGTGGAGCAATGATCCTAACCAATATGGATGGCGACGACCTTCCACACCCTATGAACGCGGACATAGTCAAAAGATACTACGCATAAGAGACTCGCTAGGTTGACACACCTAGGAAAAACAAGGGCATCCCGGCGAACCACAAATGTTCGGGCAAAAGTTAAGGATAAAATACAAAAAAAATCTGCACACCGGCAAGCTGAAAACCTGAAAAGATGGCTTGGGCAAAAAAGAGTATCCCGGTGGACTGAAAACTCGAAAGGGTGGTCCAGGCAAAAGTTAGGGAATTAAAGCGTATGGCTATGTCTCGTTGGGTCACCTTACAGACAACCTTTAGCATCTACTGACAAACTCAACGGTTCTGATCAATCCAATCAACTTAGGATGAGGCAGACAGTGGACAAGACGCTCAGAGACACAGAGACTATAGCAGAATGGGAACCCCATGGGATTATTTCACATAGCTATCTTTTCTTTGTATCAAATTTTCATTCTTACAACGACATTCTCTTACTAGGATGTTCGTCTCATTGTACAAAATACTTATTCAAGTCAATACAAAGATATTCCTTTGAAAGTGCAACAATATATGTTTTTCTTTATTTCTGTGTTTTGTTTACAAAAACATCCAATGATGTATTTTTGAACATATGCATTTGAACGTAACTATTGTTTACAAATGAGCAAAAAATAAAAGACGAATACTAATGGCTTTAAGAAATAGGATAATATCTTTAGACTATTCCATAAAATCTCCACAGCCTAATGATATCAAGCTCTCTCACATCCCAGACAAAATAAAACTTCCAGTCACCGCTCCTAAGATTCCCTAGTGAAAGTCGCCCAACTTCTCAGGATTCCCCAACAGGATTTCATGAGGTCTACAAGCAGTACATGGAGTTTCCCTTACACAAACAAAGTTTATTTCTCTAAATGGAAACTCATCCATCCACACTTCAACTTCAAAACATGAAGACCTGCACTCCTTATTCCCAGCAGTACTTAGGAATTTATTTTCCCCGACTCCAGCAACCCTGCGGCATAACAATTAATATGCCCATACATTACATCCATAAGTCATAACATTGACAACACAGATACATATGAAACAATCTCATTTATTTTGAGAACATCATCGTACCATGCATTTCATACATCATGACATTGCATACAACTAACCTTTCATCTTTTCAAGAAAGATCAATCAACAAAAAATTATCATCAAATTATCAACAAGTCAATTACAGATCAATTCCCAAAAAAGGACTAGTCAACCATCTACATAGCATACATTTCTTTTAGACCCCTGTCGGTTCAGTTTAAACCTCTCAACGGTTTATTATGAAATCTTTGTTTTGGCTTCTAATCACAAGTTTTCCACGCATTTTTGCCTCTAAACATGTTTAGTGAACTTCCAGAATGGATTAGCACAACAAAACGCGCGTTTTGGATGAGTTTTGATCAAGTTTGAAGTCACACTTTTCTTGTTTGCAACTTCACATGATTTCCCCCCAAACTTCATTATTTCACACGCTTGAACATTACATTTGATTCCCTATAAATAGAGGGTCATCCCCCATTCATTTTCTCAAGCTTGGGTAGCCAGAATCAACCTACCAAACTTGTTCCACAACTCAAAATTCAGTAACTTCAAAATCCATTCTCAAGCTTTTTTCAATCCAATTTTTCCATCAATTCACCTTCCTTGATCTTCCCTGAAGCTAACCACATAATTACATTCAAGAATCGTGCCCTATACTGCTCCATAGAAGTCCAGTTTCAGAGCTCTGCAACTCAACTTCAATAGGTAGATTCCTTCATAAATTCTTTAAAACTCTGATATCGTTGTGTTGCTCTCATTTCCCTGGTTCTAGTCGCAACACTTACCTTTTATTGGAAACACATTTTGACCATGAAATTTCAAATCCCTTTTCAAAACTTTCCTTCCAAATTGCTTGAGCTACATTTTATATAAATTTGGCGCGAGGGTGTGGTTGTCTTCGTCTTGAAGAGACGAAGCGAACGACATAGGTCTGAGCTTCTGATTTTACAGTTTGAGAGACCTGTAAATCACGTTGGCTGGAGGTTGAAGATGACCTACGTGTCATCTTCCAACCAATAATGGCACGCCACTTGTTATTTTTGAAAATCTGATTTATATTTGATTCTGTACTTTATTCACTAATGACCATGATATGCACAGCGCACCAGATCCCTTGGATTTAATTACTAACGCGTTTTGACTCTCATCCAATGGTCCACATATTTTTACTTTTATTTTCTTTTCCGATTTTTATATTTTAATTGTTTTAAATTTCAAAAAATCATAGAAAATTCATTTTAAATCCAAAAAATCTGAAAAAATTATAAAAAAATATTTTGATTATTCTCTTTCTGATCTTTATTTTTTCACAATTTAATTTTTTGTTTTGGTATTTTTTATAAATTTACACTTTATTTGAATTGTTTTAAATATTTAAAAATACTTTTATACATTTTTAAATTCTGAAAAAATTATGGAGTGATCCAATGATATTGTGACAAATATTGGTGACCTTATTTTATTTTTGTTTCTAACTTTACTATTTTTTAAAATCATTTTTGGTTTATTATACCCATTTCTTTTTATTTTAAAAATAGTTTCTGACTTTAAAAAATTATCAAAAAATTTGTAAAATTATTTGAGCCTTTTTCTGATTTTTCTATGGTCTTACTTTTTATTTCTTGATTAATTTAAACATAGTTGATATTTTTCTCTTTATTTTCTATTTTTTAACATTATTTTTAAACCCTTATATATATATATATATATATATATATATATATATATATATATATATATATATATATATATATATATATATATATATATATATATATATATATATATATATATATATATATATATATATATATATATATATATATATATATATATATATATATATATATATATATATATATATATATATATAATATTATTTTGTGACTATTTTCTGGCTGATCTTGGGTTAAATTTTGGATCATGAACTTTATTAACATCATTGGATCCATGGTGTTGAGTTTAACTCCATAAAAATGGATGAATGATTTTAATAATAGTTTGATTAAATTTAATTCAAAAGTGGTTTCTCTCCCGTCCCCTTCTTATTGCACTAAATGTTGTTGGAGCATGATCTCTATATCATGTCTCAGAACAAATAGTGCATAGATTGCTATTAACCGATCTCAAAATAGGTGCGACTTCTATATAAGTCCACTTACGATTGCTTAACATAGTGCTAAATTTTGTCCTGATTCGAATAAATGATCATTCGTGGCCCAAACTTATGTTTGCAAGCCCAAGTATGTTAATTTGATCTCTTTGATCCAATAACCTTGAGATTCATTGTGTGGAGACTTTGGTTCTACCAATCCTCTAATGGATCTGCAACACCTTTGGTCAATGCAGATCACTTAAACATCGTTGATCATTAAATGACACTTGTGAGAACTCCAAATGGATGATATACTTGACAAAAAGCAAATGCAACTTGTTGTGTGGAGGCTTTGGTTCTACCAATCCTCTAATGAGTTCCAAATGCAAGCTTCAAGATGGTCATCCAACTAACCACTAATTATTTACTTGTTTTACTTTATGCTTTTTTTTATGCTTTATGTACCATTTACTTTTAGCATTTACATTTCATGCCATTTTCATCTTTGCTCGTTTGAGCATTTACTTTCTTGTCATTTTTACTTTGCTCACTTGAGTTTTTTTTTTAAGATACTTAATAATCAACATAAACCATAAAAATCTTTAATGGTACTTGGACTATTTGGTTACTATCTTTGACATTATGGAGCATGAGACTTTTTTTCTTGGACTTAGGATTAGAAACCTTGACCTATCTTGGCGACCTTGTGATCTTATCTGATTATTTTGTCTGGAGTTCTTGAGGTTTACCTCAAGATATTGAGTTGCTTGTTTGTTTTTGTGTGCATGCTTTTGTGATTACACCCTTTGTTTGTAATCTGGAATTCACCCGTATACAACCGTTACTCTGCCCAATTTTTGTGAAGACTTAATACACTTGAAGTTTGGTTCTCTCAAGAGGTATAATATTTTTTTGCTTGATTGGTTTGAATCCAAGGAATGAGAATTCTATCTTGGTTCATAATGTCAAGTATTGACTTCTTGTTGGTTAGATGGCTCTTATCCTTACTTTTACCTTATGCTTTAGGACAGTCCCTTCTTCTCCTCCCATCTTCTTTAATTTCAAAAATCTTCTTCCTCCTTTTGAAAACTCTTCTTGTTTTTAAACTTGAACCACTTTCATAATAAACTTGGACTTTTATCCATGCATTTTCAACACATTTTCATAAATAAACTACAATCAACTTAATAATACCTTGACAATTTTTGTGAGAAGACTAAAAGTCAATCAACCTCATTTCAAACCATTTTGCCACTTTGGCTTTTATCTTTAAACTTTTCTCAAAAGATTGAACTCTTGTCAATCCTTGTAGTGATGCAAACAACTATACTTCTACAATATGTAGTGAAGAGAGATATTTTCCACTTGGGTGTTGAGTGAGGCATTGTTGATTTTAAGATCCAGGCCATATCCTCCACTTTGAGATGATGCAAATTCTCCTTTCTCATAATTGTGGGTAGTAGGTATGTTTTCCACACGGACAGTGACAATGATGTTTTATCTCATAAAATTAACCAACACATTTGTGTTTTAAATTTTTAAAAGAGGAACTACGTGTACCCTGATCCCCTATTGCATGAAAAGGTGGTACGTAGGCACTAAAGGTTCACAACCGCGGCGGGTGCAAAAATTATAAAATAAATATATTTCTTTTCTCATCTCCACCATCCATTTTTATACAACATTTTTCATAGCCAAAATATACAGATTTCAAAAAGAGGTTCCTGTGGAGTACCGTAGATGTTTAGGGTGCTAATACCTTCCCTTTGCATAACCAACACCCTTACCTTGAATCTTTCTCCTTCTTTTTGGGTTATTCGCTCTTTTCCCATTCCTTTGGAAACAATAAAGCGCGGTGACAAATTTTATTTTGATTTGTATAAGTCTAGTCAACCCAATGGCTTAGTCTTAAACATTTCTACTGCTACAAGACCCAACTGTGTTTCCCTCCACGTGACTGTCGTTGTAGGTAAAAAACCCTGAAGAACAGGGGAATGGTAGCCCCGATCCTCAGGAACCGACAAATAAGTTCAAATGCCCGGATGAAGGCAATAACATTGGGATGAAGCTCAGAGGGTGATAAGTTCAAGTGATTGAGCACCCCTATTTGGAAATCGTTGAACGGAAGTTGAAGTCCAAAGTCTTTGAATACGACCTCGTACATTAGGAAGGCGTCGTGGTTGAACTCCGAGCATATGCGAGCAGTAGGAATCGGCCGCAGGATTTTGAAATTCCTCTGGAAGCCTTCACGGTTGCTGCCATACTCGACGACAGTATAAGCTTGCCTCCTAGTGTGACTATATATCGAGGCTATTCCTCAAGGCTCTACACCGACCCAAGCCAAAGCAGGATCGTCGATTGTGTCGACCAAGTTGACGCCCTCCTCGGCTACACTGGTCTCTTCAGTGTCAATATGCTCTGACAATTCAGGAGCGTCAGCCATTTACCTGTAAAGCAGAGGAAACCGGTGAATTCGACAACAAATCCAAATCCACCCTTCCACGACGCAGATGAAAAGGCTAAGTAACGCTCAACCCAAGTCGACAGTCATTCGCGCAGAGAGGAAAAGTACATGGCTCTCGACCAGTCCATGAAAATCATGTCAGTCTTATAAGACCACAAAACTATCGTAACGACGAACACTTTTTCATGCAAACACTTTTTCATGAATACCCCGAGCACAGGATGAATACAGCGAGCGAGACATGAATTCGCCGGCCAAACTCATGAATCCTGAGGGGATCGCATAAATTTATCGCGCAAAAATCATGAATTTCATGGGGATATATAAAGATTACAGGGCAAATTCGTCTAAATGTCGGTGACAAGAGAAATATCGCGCGCTCAATCACGAATAATACGCCAAAATCCATGAATCCCCCAGGCAAAACCCCCAGTGGCTAAACCATACTACTAAAATGGAATCAAAGTCAATCTAAACAAAGAATATCACGGAAAAATACTTACTTGGAAAAGAATAGATGAAGAACGACAATGGTAGATGAGGAACACGCGGTGGATTGTGCGACGACGCCAACGATTACAGAGAATGGCACGACATTGGCAATAGGAAGAATGAAGAGCGCAAAAATATAAATGTGAATAATGGGCCTTGAGGCGCTATTTATAGAGCTGACGTGGAATGCGAAACGTCGCATCGGGCATCCCAACAACCGCCTTTCTCCTCGACACCTACGCACTCGGCTAATGATGACCCTTACTCCCTAGGCCATCATTACAACCCTAAACGTCACACCACGTGCCCATACCCCACCGCTTTTCTTCTCTCCGTGTTGAGAACGTCGCCATCTCGAGTCCATTCCGAACGCTGCTCTGGTAAACCCGTATACCGATGACTTTCTCCGTCCATGCACTGAGAGATTCTCGTCGAGTAACACACTTCATAAAAAGAATAGGCTAGATTTAAGTCATATCTCCTTCATCAGAAGCAACGACTTGGGGGGCTCCTGTTATGGACTGGGCCTGCCCCTGGCCTAACTCCATGTGAGGCCCAATCCACGTCGGGCAGAATATGTTCCACTCCCCGTAAGGAAGCGACCTCACTACAAGAGGGGAAAACCCAGGTAGCCTTAGGGAGCTCACACACCGGTCAGGATGATCCCGAGGACACCTTCTGATCCTTCTCTTCGAAGCCTTATCTCCTCACACGACCTCGTGTTTGGTGGGGTGCATTCCACGACGAGAAGAAGCACCTTACGAGCATCCTCCTCGTAGGGATGACTATAAACGTCTCCGAATATCAGAGTCTTCGTGGCCCCAGAAAGACCGCATCTATATCCTCCTGGTCTTGCGGAGGAAGTCATCCAGGTGGAGGATCACGTACGGGTCTCCACTACTCACGTAGAATCTGGTAGTCTCCACTTTGGGCATGCTTGACCAGTCCAATGAGGAGACCTTGGCCCAATGTTAGGGGCTATAAATACCCTCTCTTTTGAGAGGGTCAGGTATTAAACATTTTTTACTCTCATACTTGCTTGCTCATTCTGAAACTTACTTTGACATCAGAGTGTCTTGCAGGTACCCTCACCTCACTTTCAAGTTCTGCTCGGAGCAAGCTGTGACGGGCCATTCTGGTCAGGTACGATCAATACAATTTAGACTTTGGTTAATATTAAATATAAAATTAATTAATATAATTTATAATTTGATTAATGAATTCTCAAGTATAAAAAAAATTAAATTATAAAATAAAGTTGGCTAATGAAAGATAAAAATTATTTAATACATTTATAATTTAGTGTCAAAATATAGTTAGTAATATATATTTTATTGATTAATAAAATATTAAAAGTGATTAATAGATTATAAGTAAAATAATTAATTAATAACATATATTTTTGTAGTTAATATAATTGTGAAATTGATTAATAACACAATTTTATATTTGTGTTATAAAATAAATTTTAAAAATAATTTTTTTTAAAAAAATATTTTTTAAAAATAATATTATTTTAATATAAAAACACTGTTAACATTGTTTATTTAATATGATATAATGAAATGCGAGAAAAATATCATCATCCTATTATTTCATATAAGATGATATACTATAATTTAAAAATTTTAATTAAAAAGAATAACTTAAAATATTTTAATTAAAAAAAATATATTAAAGTTAAAGATCATACAAATAGGATTGATGTAAAATAGCGTTAGGGATTTCCCCAAAATTTTAAAATCATAATCATTTTAAAATAAATAAAATACATAAAATAGAGTTAAGAAAACATAAAAATATCATTTCGAACTCAATGAGTAACATGTTAACTCTAACTAAAAATTTAGCTTGTTTCTAAAATAGAAGAGAGTATGTGATTACTAATAATGATATACAACAAATTAAACCAAAGTAGGATAGAAAATGAGAGAAATTATAAAAACTAATTAGACAACTATTTGAGGTTTCTACGTCTTAATCTTGGATGTTACATAATTATATATCGAGAGATAGTGAGATATATGGTATGAATCTTGATTTTGACAGAGTTTTAGATAATTTTTGTGATATAATTCCAATTTTTGACTTTAGTGGCTTTATTAGAATAGACATTGTCCTCCCTAAAACACTAATATATTTTGGCAAGTGTCATTTTTAGCAAAAGTATTCTGGATATAAATAAAGTTTGACATGATTATAAGACATAAAGTTATTTTTGATTGTTTACAAGCACCACATGCTCAAGATTTTCTCCTTGCTATCTCTATTGATGGTCTAGGCCAACATATGTGAGTATCGTACCATCCTTAAATACCGATTTATGATTCCCTTATTTCTCGTTGACGAGATTTGTGTTGGAGAGTCCGAAAGAGTCGAAACTTCTTTAACATGTATATTTTCAACCAACCCAAATAATCTCCACCTTGATTGAAAATAATACATAAACTTCCATTGTCTTCACCGATAATCATACTCCATCATAAAGAGTATAGTCACTTGAAGCTACATCACTCCAAGAATTTTCACATTGTCTTCACCGACAATCATACTTCATCATAAAGAGTAGTCACTTGAAGCTACACCACTCTAAGAATTTTCACATTGTCTTCACCGACAATCATAGTTTTAAAAACTATCATACTCCATCTAAAGAAGAGTATACTTCACTTAAAGCTAAACCACTTCAAAAAATTTCACATGCCGAAAATAAAGTTGAAACTTTATGGTGAAACTTCCATGTTGATAGGAAACTCTTCAACCACCGACATAATCTTGCACTTTGTGTAATCTTGATTTTGTCAACACATCTTTGACTCGAATTTTCCACAAGTCAAAAACAATTCTTTCATCAATTTTCTCTAGCCTAAATTGCACAGTAAAACCCGTGACTGCTGCTCAACAACTCTTTCACAACAAACCTTTCTTTTCTGATGTGGAAGATCTGACAAAACTGCAACCACAAAGCATACTAAGAACACTTATCCCCATATCGAACCAAGAGTTCTGATACCAGTTGTTGGGGAGTCCGAAAGAGTCGGAACTTCTTCAACATGTATATTTTTAATCAACTCCAACAATTTCCCCTATTTGCCGCAAGACGTGCTTGGATACATTTGGGGAACACGCTATTCATCGCAAAGAGCTTCCAGGATTCAAATAGCAACATAATTTTGTTAGGGATGTCATATTTGACATATTTAGGCGTGTAGAGATATCTGTGAAGAAAAATGCGTATGTGAATTTCTTGACTGATCCATAGAAGGGGAGATCGACTCTTAAGCCAACAGATATTCTAGTGTATGGATGGGTAAGAGGGAAATTGACCCGGGTTTTCTCACTGGTGGGACGCAGGACTGAAGGTTTTACTGTGGGACATGCAACTCTCAAAACCGCTTCAAGCAAAGTGGCCAAACACGAGAAATCATGTTCCGACAATCAATATGCTTTTATACCATTTGCTTTTGATATTTTTAACTTTCTAACATCAAAAACGATAAATCTTTTATAAAAAGTGCAAAGGTTCATGCATAATAATATTGTGTCACCTATAACTATGAATATAATTTTTAAGAAGATTGATTTTCCCATTCAAAAAGAGATAGCAGCTTAACTTATTATTCGTTTGTCTACTATTAGTGTATAATCATTTATTAAATATAATTTGTAAAGAGATGTGTAAAGTGTAATTTCTTTGCACACATAATGAGTTTGGGACAAAAAAAAATAGTGAAGAAAACAATGAACAAGAGTCGAACATCATTTTCATTGGAAAAAAAAGCTATGACTCCAACCACAACTATAATAGTCAAAGAGAATTCTAAAGATATATATATGCTACATTTGTAATTTTTTTGTGTGGTACAGAAAGAGTTCAATAATATTCATCCAAATCTTTTACATCTTGTCCCTCCACTTTATCTCCTATTTTTATCATCACGAGACATTATCATTGTGTTAGAAGGAAGATAAAAATTAAAATATATTTTCTGTATTTTAATAGCAATGACGCAAACCGATAACTCAAACGATATAGATTGTTCATATGTCCCCGTACCCGGAGAACCTCACACCGTTGAAGCTCCGGCCGAGAGCCGTGGAAAGTTGAAGGCGGGGATTGTGATCTTTTGTGGATTGTTATCGCTAGCTTCCTTAGTAGCATACACTGGTTACATTGCACCAAATAACAAAAGCGATGAGTTATATTCAACATTAAAATCTCATTCAAATGAAGATAAATATAAAACAATACCTTTTCGTAAATGGGAACCGGTTTCAAGAGGCGTGTCTGTTGGTGTTTCAGAGAAATCCAATAGGATGTTCAAAACCAAGACCAATGTACGAACTTATCCTTGGAATAACCATATGTTATCATGGCAGAGAACCGCTTTTCATTTCCAGCCGAAACATAATTGGATGAATGGTAGTAAATCCTTTCGTTCTTTTCTATTAATATATATATATATGTATATATATATTTGGTTGAATGTTTATGACACTAACTTTTTCTTTCCTTTTTCATTGGGTAACTTGGATTGCTCTCACTGTCAAACTGGTTTTGTTTACTTCAGATCCTAACGGTATGATGATAACTTTGTGTCATGCAACATATGTTATTGCATGAGTTTCACATTACATGTTTGACAATTGGTGTGTTTGTTTTTGTTTTAGGTCCATTGTACTACAAGGGTCGGTATCATTTTTTCTACCAATACAATCCAAATGGCGCGGTTTGGGGTGACATAGTATGGGGACATGCAGTCTCAAAAGACTTGGTTCATTGGCTTCATCTTCCACTAGCAATGGTAGCAGATGAATGGTATGATCTAAATGGTGTGTGGACAGGTTCTGCTACAATATTACCAAATGGTGAACTCGTCATGTTATATACTGGTGCAACAAATGAATCAATACAAGTACAAAACCTTGCATACCCTGCCAATACTTCGGATCCACTCCTAGTTAATTGGACCAAATACTCGGAAAATCCAGTTCTATTCCCACCCCCTGAAGTTAATTTCATTGATTTTCGTGATCCGACCACGGCTTGGCTTACCTCTCAAGGTAAATGGCGTATATCAATTGGTTCTAAGATTAACGAAACTGGTGTAGCTTTGGTTTACGATACCAAAGATTTCAAGACTTTTGAGCGTGTGGAGGGTATGCTTCGTCGTGTGCAAGAAACTGGCATGTGGGAATGTGTTGATTTTTTTCCTGTGTCAACTAAATTGGATAACGGATTGGATACTTCTGTTAATGATGATGGTGTTAAACATGTGATGAAGGTTAGCTTGGATGAAGAAAGACATGATTATTATGCTATTGGAACTTATAATGAAAGTATTGCTGATTTCGTACCCGATGATATTAATAAAGATGTTGGTATTGGATTGAGGTATGATTATGGTGTATTTTATGCTTCCAAGACATTTTATGACCAAAGTAAAAAGAGAAGAGTATTGTGGAGTTGGGTTGCTGAGTCTGATAGTGAATATGTTGATGTTGAAAAAGGTTGGGCATCACTTATGGTATGTTATTATTTACCAACAACTTTTAAATGAATCTTATATAAAGTTGTTAGAGGTGTAAATATGTAAGTTTAACACACCATGTCAATGAATCTTGACTCATATTTGGTTTCCTTTTTAATCATACAGGGTATTCCGAGGACACTGGTGCTCGACAAGAAAACGGGTAGCAACTTACTTCAATGGCCTGTTAAGGAGGTGGAGAGTTTGAGAACCAAAAGTCACAAGTTTGAAAATTTGCAGGTGAAGCCAGGGTCAATTGTATCCCTAGATATTGGAACAGCAACTCAGGTTTGTGTTCATGTTGTCTGTTAACTTTTTCAACTTACATTGCAAGTAATTAAGAGAAAATCAAGATTTTTCTTTAATATAATTACGAATGCAAACTTAGTTAATGACATATAATTGAACTTGCAATGCAACAGTTGGACATTTTAGCTGAGTTTAATATTGATGAAAAAGCTATAAACAAGACAAGGGAGACCAATGTGGAGTACAATTGTGAAACTAGTGATGGAGCTCGTGCTCGTGGCGCGTTAGGACCTTTTGGTTTATTGGTTCTAGCAAACGATAATCTTTCTGAAAAAACTCCTATTTACTTTTATATTGTTAAAGGAAGAGACGGAAATCTCAAAACTTCCTTCTGTTCTGATCAATCCAGGTACATGTCAGACGATTTTTCGTTTTGAACTTGAAATAATGTTACGTTAAATTAATTCATTTATATCTTTTTCTTTTAGGTCTTCTTTGGCAACTGATGTTAGTAAGAAAATCTTTGGAAGCTTAGTCCCAGTGCTTCAAGATGAGAAGCTATCTCTAAGAATATTGGTAAGTTAAATTGTATAAATTTTCTATGGTTTTCAATTTTCATGATCATAACATTATGTTTCATCTCATGCACATGAACCAAATCAACTAATCAACTTCAAATTATTTTCATGAAATGTGTGGTTATTAATTTAGGTGGATCATTCTATTATTGAAAGCTTTGCTCAAGGTGGAAGAACATGTGTGACTTCTAGGGTTTATCCAACAAAAGCAATCTATCGAAAAGCTAGATTGTTCTTGTTTAATAATGCTACTGAGGCCACTGTTTATGCTTCACTTGAAGTTTGGCATATGAAGTCTGCATCCAAAAAGCCATTCCATTACGATCAAATGAGTTAAATTGAAGAATTAAGATAACTAGAAGTTACAATTACATAGGTGATTATGTTTTTTCGCATGATATGTTTCAAAATATGTGCAAAGACCCTCTCATTAATCTAAATTAAGTTTTAGATTATTGTTGAGCAAAAACCCATGGCTCCTACACTTTTGTCCAAATATATTTTTTTTATAATTCTTTGTAAACTAGATGCTCTTGGATGAGCATCACTAGATATCTTCTTACATTAGGAGAGCTTGTAATGATACTTTACAATAATAATCTATAAATGCAAGAAATTTTAATAGTAAAATGTTTACACTTTTATAGATTGGAATATTTAGATATAGTGAAACAAAAATAATTTATTTTCACTTTTGTATTGATTGAAAAGAGAAGTAAAATTTTTATATGGTAAAAAATAAAAGGTTACATGAACAAACAAGAGAATGTATTGCATTAAAATCATAACTTTATTTATTTTTTGTTTAAATAGAATTTTCGTCACCGTAAAATATAATTTTTTTTAAAATTTTCAACCCTAAACCTCTTGTTCATAACTTTAATATCCTTCCACTAAATCACTTATCTTCTTTGTTTAATTATTACAATGCATATGTATGTACTTCAACTATTTAAAAGGAGGGATGAAATCTAACATTTGAATGATTTTGTAATTTCTTCTTTCTCACTTTAATTTCGTCGCCTTTTTCTTTCTCTCTTCAATATCATTGATTTAAATCTAATATTTAAATGATTTTGCAACTTTTTCTTCCTTACTTCAATATCATTGCCTTATTCTTATTCTTCCTCTCTTCAATATCATTGCACCATTGACTTAAAATATTTTATTTTGAAACCAAGTGAATAAAATGCAGTAAGAAAAACTCATAATTATTAACCAGCACCAAATAAATGTAGTAGCAGAAAATTCAGAAAATAGGGACCAAAACAAAAAAACAAAAAAAAATATTAGTAGAAACCCAAAATTAGGGACCTAGTCCAAAATATATATATTTAAAGACTAAGACTAAAAATACGCTAACTTACAAGAACGGTAAAATAAGTACAAATTTTTTTCATCTTCAACCTTCTTAGAAGCAACCCATAATTAAGGTGTAAAGGAAGAAGAAGCATTGTAAATAGAGGACACTTCAAAACTTATTCATGGTAAAATTTTCTCTTCCCAATAATTTAATAAATCCAACCTTAACAACAAATACAAAAATTTCTTCTTGTTGTTTATAACAGCAAATCCAATAATTAAATAGATCCAACTTTAACAACGAAATAAAAAATTTCTTCTTATTGCTTCTAACATCATATTCAATAATCATTTTATTCAAAGTACTCCTTTTAACAGAACAGATGAAAAGAATTATTGATCTCATCATCCCTCCTTTTAAAACCCTCATTAAAGTGAGTATTGAAAAAGAAGAAGAATGCAATAAATTGAGTTACAATAAGTTGTTAAATTGCAATAAGTTGCAGTAAGTTGCATTTAAATATATAAATATCGGTGCATTTGTTAAATAAAGGAAGGTGATGGACGAGTGATAAGGCCTTTGGTGTTTGAACTAAAAGGGGGTGGGTTTGAATCCTCTAGAATGCAAAAAAATTAGTTTTCAACCTTTAACACTTATAATAAAATAATAATATAAATTTGTCTACATAGAATTTAATAACGTCACTAGTCACATATGTCTTTTTGTAATAGAATAAGGTTAGGAATTGTTTTGAACTGGTCCAATGACTAGAATTGACTCAATCCGCTTCTACCTCAGCACGGCCCAAACAACTTTGGTCCACTAACTCTGATTTTCGATTGAGCATACTTGGTCGACCGTTCCATGAGAATATCTAGGATAACGATGCCCTAACCATGCGTCTGCCCGCATTAACATCCATTTTTAGGTCTGCTCGCTACTCGTCGAGCAGACAACCAGAAAGGCGCTCACAACGCGTCTGCCCGTCATCCCACCCTTGCTCGAAGCAACGGCTAATTACGAACACGATCACCCGTTTTGACCAGGTCATGGCAGTTACCTATTTTTGAGGAACCTAATATCTAGACCTAAAAATAGGAACCAATGGCTACGCGCTGGGGCATTATATAAACCCTCACACTTAAGAGGGTCAAATATCGAATATTCATACTAAAAACCCTAATCTTTTTCTTGTATCTCTTTGCACTCTTTCTCACTAGATCGTCAGAGTGCCTTGCAGGTACACTCTACTCCTCTCCTCATATTTCCAACCAAGAAGACGTCACCATATTTCGGCCCACTTTTAGTTTCTGATCAACTGGTAAGATTAGTGGCACCGTGGGTGGGAAACTATCTTCTCCATCTTCCTTTTCCTCAAAACCGAAGACCAAAGATACTTTCACTACTTTTATCATGGTCGACCATGATGACCACCATCTTTCTGGAAAGACTATACTCTCTCTCGTCCACAAGACAGATGGGAGCCAAGAGCATCCTCATCTAGAGGATGTCCCCGATGTCAGAGATGGTCGAAAAACCTGGCTCTCTAATGTAGTTCTTGTAATAAAAGAGTAATGGAAAATGGCGCATATGCATTGACTATAACGATCTTAATAGGGTTTCCCTAAAGACGCTTACCCCCTTCCAGTATAGATAAATTGGTTGACAATTCGACAGGTTTCAAATTACTATCGTTCATAGATGTGTACTCTGGATACAACCAGATCCCCATGGAAAAAACGAACAAAAAATCCACGGCCTTCATGACCGAATCAGGAAACTATTACTACAACGCGAGCGCGAGCGCTACCTATCAGTGCATGATGAACAAGGTCTTTCAAGGAGAAATCAAAGACATGCTCGAAGTCTACATGAACAACATGATTGTGAAATCCCAAGAGGAATCCGACCATGCGCTCCGCCTCAGGAAGATCTTCGACCAAGTGAGAAAATGCAAAATGCGATTAAACCCGAAAAAATGCACCTTCAGCGTACGAGCAAGTAAGTTCCTTGACTTCTACTTGACAGAACGAGGAATCGAAGCCAACCCCAAAAAATGTCGAGCATTTTCTGAGCTTCCGACCCGAGATTGAAAAAATCAATCCAAACTTTAAACGGAATGCTAACATCATTGTCCCGTTTCCTGGCAAAGTCTTCCCAACACGTACTCCCCTTTTTTAAATTCTCTATAAAGAAGTCGCATTTGAATGGACCGAAGAGTGCAAGCACGCCCCCCTCCATCTCAAACGAGCATTATCTCAACCATCGGTCCTGTCGAGACCAGACAAGGAAGAGACTCTCTACCTCTATCTGGCCGTAGCTTCTGAGGTAGTCAACGCTGCTTTCATTCAGAAGACCCCCGAGAGGAAGAGACCCGTTTACTTTATGAGAAAAGCCCTACAAGATCCCTAAGTAAGATACCAGAAGATAGAGAAAGTAGCCCTTGCACTCATCAACACGGTGAGGAGACTAAGATACTACTTCTTGGCACACACCATTGTGGTCCGCACGGACCAGCCAGTAAAACAACTACTTGGTCGGCCTGATATGGCCGACAAAATGCTCAAGTGGTTGTTTGAATTATCTGAGTTCGACATCAGATACGAGAGCTGGAAATCCCTTAAATCACAAGTGTTGGTCGAATTCGTAACAGAAATGACCTTCTCGATCCCCACAAATGGAGCACACAAGTGAACCATCTTCGTGGACGGAGCTTCCAGCTCGACGGGAAGCGGAGGAGGTGTCGTACTAGAAAATAAGGAAGGAATACTAATTGAAGTCTCCATTGCTCTATCCTTCCCAGCCTTGAACAACCAAGCAAAGTATGAGGCTCTCCTCGTTGGACTCCGCCTAGCCGAGGACTTGGGCGCCGAGGAAGTAAAGATCTTCATAGATTCCCATCTCGTCGCCTCCCAGGTACGAGGGGAATACTAGGTCAAAAATGACCAACTCTCAGAATACTGGACTCTAGTTCAAGAAAGAATAAAGAAATTCAACTTTGTGGACGTACAACATGTTCCCCGCGAACATAATTTGTGAGCAGATATCCTGTCGAAATTAGCCAACACAAAGAAGAAAGGAAGGAACAAATCCCTAATACAGGAAATATTCCCTCGACCAAGCATTGAAAAGTCATCTAAGGAGAGTCATCTAAAAGTGTAAAACGTATACTTAGGTATCTTTGTGGTACTCCTAAGTATGGACTTTGGTTCTCCAAGGGTAGTAATTGTTCTTTGGTTGGCTATTCCGATTCCGACTTTGCGGGTTACAAATTGGATAGGAAAAGCACAAGTGGCACTTGTCATTTCTTTTCAAACTCCTTAGTTAGTTGGCATAGCAAAAGGCAAGTTTCAGTTGCTTTGTCAACGACCGAGGCGGAATATGTTGCAGCCGGTAATTGTTGTGTTCAAATTTTGTGGCTCAAATAACAATTACTCGACTATGATTTAAAACTTAATCATATTCCAATATTTTGTGATAACACAAGTGCCATCAATCTAACCAAAAATCCAGTTCTACACTCGCGCACTAAACATATTGAAATTAGGCACCACTTCCTTAGGGATCATGTAGAGAAAGGTGAAGTCGTGTTTGAGCACGTTGATAGCAAAAATCAACTAGCCGATATGTTTACAAAACCACTTGCGACCGAACCATTCTTTCATATTCGTAGGGAACTCGGTGTCCTTGATATTTCAGATAGATCGCAACTCCAATGAGTTGTATTCCCTTTATTTATCTTTGTGTCTCTATGATTCGTGAATATCATCTTGGGCTGGCGACATGTGAGGGCATCGTGTCATTCAAATACGTTCAGCAATATCCTTCCTACTCTTTCTCATTAGTGATCATTTTGCTTAAATGTTGGTGATATGAAATGATTAAATGCTTTGTATGTTATTGCTTCTGTGCATGCTGTTGCACCCCAAAATTTGCCCTCCCATATTCTTCAAGAAATTGCCAGGTCAAGCTACAAAATTCTCCAAGGGTTGCACAGTGCAAGGGTATCCTAAGCAGTCAAAATTAGGGTTTTGGCTCTGATCAAGAAAATGAAGTTTCCAAAGGTTCAATCAAGTCCCATATGCCTACAAATATGGTCAAGCATCCTCATATCAAGTTTTAAGACTTTCAGCACAAAATTGCTCAGTCAAAAACCCTAATTGCACTACAGTCAACTGTAGGGGCAAAATGGTCATTTGACAGTCAAAAGTTCAAATTTTTGGTCAACATCTCATTTTGAAGCCACAAACATCATTTGATCAATTCTTGATCATGATTCTCAAAGCTTGGCTCAAAAATCATCAAGATGCAAAAGTTTCCTTATTTGGACAGTTGAAAAAGTCAACTGTAAATTGACCAGGGCATAACTTTCACATGGATTATCAGAAAAATTCCATCCAAGGCTCATTTTGAAGAGAAAGACATTTCCTACAACTCATCTTCACACTTAAAGTCCAAGAAATGCTCTCACAAAAAGTTATCAATTTCAAGATTATAGGTCATTTTCAAAAGTCAACAAAAAGGGACTTTAAGTCAAAGGCCATAACTTGAGATTGGTAAATCAAAATGACATGGGACCAAAGACATTGGTTAGAGGACTCAAAGACCTTTACAAAATGTCCAAGAACATGAGAAAAGCTTAAAAATTGAGCAAGTTATGCCTTGTGGAAGTTGAGAAATTTTTGGACATTTTGAAAAGTCAACATTGATTCAAATGACCTAAAATTGCTAATGGGCCTATTTTTCTTCCACAATTCATTATCCAAGCATGTGCACGACCACTTGGCCCAAAGGGAAGTATTTCTTCATTTTTTATTTATTTATTTGAATTTTTATTAATAATAATTCATTTAAATCAATTAAATACATGAAAAATATTTAACCTAAGTTTTTCAATCTTTTTGTGCATGAAATATACTCAATAATTCGTGCATAATCAAATATGGGAAGATTTGAAGAGAATTGATCATGATTGGTACAAAATAGCATGGAAAATATTGAAAAAAAGATCTTTGAAAATCAAATCTCTTAAACCATGAATGCCAAGGATTTGGATTGTTTTATTTGACCTAATTCACTCTATACTTAAGCCTGAACACAAACCTAATGCAGAAAACCCCTAAGCTGCGCAGAAAAGCATCCATTGAACTTGAATTTTTTTGCCAAAAACTCAATTCTGAAAACCTAGTTCTAGGGTGATTCAAGGCCAAATAGCTATTCCATTAGCTTCCTTAAGGATCATAGGACGTGTTCCAATCATTCCCTAAGCCTCATACTCAAGGAAACGTGAAATCACCATTGAAGTTGGTAAAGAAAAGTTCAGAATCGCTTTCTATCATTCATGCATTGTTAACATATTTCATTGTTATTTTTGTGTTTAGAATAATGTTTGCAAGCTAACCATATGCTTTGATTGGATTATTATGCGCTGTATGCAAAGATGCCATGGTCGTGTTTTAGGGTTTACAGGACCTGGGATTAGGGTTTTTCAAATAAGGAAAAATTGGCCTTCAAGACTTGGACCATTGAATCCAGCATGCTCAGACGATCACAAGGCTACCCTCGTGCCTAATTTATGGAGCCCCTGGGGCTAGTCGCTATTTTCTGATATGTTGCCTAAGGGAACGGTGTAAAAACCGTTGCCTATGTTTGTTATGTTTTCAGGAAGAACGAAGACGTGAGGAAGATGATGATGTGTAAGGCTCTGAGTGGGGCGTTTAAAAGTTCACGCTAAAATATCATTAACGTTTGTTTTTATTTTATATTAATTGTTTGATATTAAATGTACAAACGCGTTGAGTGGAGCAGTTGGTAGAAGGCATCGCTGGTAATCTCTATGACCTGGGTTCGAGCCCCAGGTCCTCACCCCCTTTCCATATATTTTTCCAATTAATATTCGCATGCAGGTACAATGTTGTGGTCCATGATGCACCTACAAAATCCAACATCCACGTGCCCAAGGAGATTAATCAGAAGGCCACAATCTGAAGCGTACCATAAGTCCTAGTCAATGCATCACACGCTGCCTGGAAAAAGTCAAAAGGGCCTCAGAATCTTGGGCCAGATTGCTAAAAGAAACACCTCAAATTAGGGGCAGACCCCCTTTGGTTTGCAAATTTTCTTCACTTTCTTTATTTTTCATAATTTTTGTTTTCTTTTAATTATTGTTTGTTCAATTAATTTAATGTTTTCATAAAATATAAAAAAAAAAACACATAAAAATCAGAAAAGAGAAAAATAATAAGTATTTTTATTTTTAGTATTTTCATAAATAAATTCATAAATTAATTAGTTTTAAATTAGGTTAATCTTAACTTTTTTAATAAAAATCTAAAAAATATAGAATTAGGCTTTAATTAATTTTTATCTCTTTTTATTTTCCTTTCATGATAATTAAATAATTAAATATTTATTTTTATAATTAAAATTGCATGTAAATTAATTAGGGTTAATTTTAGGGTAAAACTTTAATCTTCCTTTTTAAATTAAAATAACTAGAATTAGGGTTAGCATTTATTTAATTAATTCTTTTTCCCATTTAAAATCATAAAATACCAAAAAAAACAATTTCCTTTTCTTTTTAATTTTAATTAATTCATCGTCTAATTTAATTTTGCAAAAAGGGTCCAACGCCCTCGTTTCTAATTTAATTCTTATTCGCATATTTATTTTATTTCGTTTAATATTCATGTATCTCTCCCAAAGCCGTGTAATTAAATTTCTCGCACTTTATTTTCTTTACTTTCTTTATTTTTTCTGTCAAATCGGGTTCAAGAAATTTTGGCGATGTGGACCCGCGCCTTTTGTAATAGCTTAGAATCTTTTACTTTCTCGCAATATTTTAACTGTTAATCAAGGCATGAAAGAATGTATGGACAAAAAAATAAAAACAAACGCATAGATCACCCATAACCTGACAAGACAAAAATAAACGAATCTGACACACAAATCACACACCACCCCTAGGGTACGCCTCACTGTTGCCTTGCCTCGAAAGGTGATCGTCGAGTAGAGGATGTCTTAGTAAGTCCTCATGATCCGGGAACCTGGCATGAGGATAGCTTCTAAGGTGTCTTCCCATTGCTCTGGTGATCACCATGTCCCGAAACTCGAATTGACCCGAGCACCTCCAACGGTGGTGCTACCTACCTCTCAATGGTGGGATGTCACTACTTTAAAGGACATTTACACAGACGAATTCCTTAGGGTAGGTAGACGACTCTAGATACTTGCTCTAATTTCAAAACAAATCAAAAAATACTTTTCACACCGACACATTTTCAAAAAGCTTTCGAAAGCATTTTTTCAAACACTCTTGAGGACCGATACAAGAGTCGAACTGAAATTTTCAAAGAAACTTTTTAAAACCCACATTTGAAAAGCAAACAAACCATTTTTGAAAACACAATGAGCAAGTATCTAAGAGCCCATGGATAACCATGGATAGAAAGGGTGCTAACACCTTCCCTTTCTATAATCTACCTCCCGAACCGAGAGCAATCTCTTTAAGGAATTTTTCTGTGCTTTTGTCCTTTCCATTTGGAGAAAATAAAAGACGGTGGCGACTCTTGCTTCCGCGACATTTCGCGAACCAGCTTTAAACAGTCAGTTCCAGATCCACCGATCACAGAACTGGCGACTCTGCTGAGGATTTTTTATAAAGTGAGGTGTACCTTAGGGATAGTTCATAACTGTGTTTTCAATTGCTTTCTTTGCTTGCTTTAAATTGTGGGTTGCATGGGAGTTACATAGATCCTAACCCGGATCTGGGGATACCCTGTTTAGGTAGTGTTGTACCCCAAAATTTGCCCTCCCCTTTCCTCAACATTTTCTCATCACAAGACCCTTGAAGATCAAGATCCAGTTAGGGTTTCCTCTGCTCAAGACTTCTCCTTGCACTGTGGACTCAAATTAGGGTTTGTGTTTGCCCAAGGATGTTTTGACCTAGAATTCCTAAGATGACTTTCATGTTTCACATTGGACTCCCAAGTTTACCCATACCAAGTTTCAAGTCTTGATTCCAAATTTTGCCCAGTCAGTTAGACATATGACCTAGAAATCAGCTGTATTGGGGAAAAAGTCAACTGTGGTCAATTGACAGTCAAACCTCATGAAATTGGACCCACATCAACATATTGAACTCATATGGACCATTTGATCAAGTTTGAATCACAATTCCACAAGAAATTTGATCAGATCACCAAAAGGGCAAAATGGTCATTTTTAGGGTTTTGACTGCACAAAGACAATTTTTGACTGTTTGACCTAGCCAATGGCAAATCAAGCTCACATATGGACTCAAGGACTCAATGAATTGGTCTTGACACATTCAACAAGCTCAAAAGATCCCAAGTACACAAGGTTGACAGTTGAATTTCCCAGTCAATTGATCAATTTTGACTGTATACTGAAAAGTCAAACTTTGACTTTTTGGTCAAAATCAAGAGTCAAGATTCATTTTTCATCAAAACATGCCAAATCATGAAACTTGTTCACCAAGAAATCACAAAATGCAAATTAGGGTTAGAAAATGGAATTTTTCATAACTTAGAATTTTTCTAAGTTATGAAAAACCCTAATTTTTTCCCAACTTTCCCCCATCTTTTCACCAAGATCCATTTGGATTCAAACAAAAGTCAAAACATGAAAGTTGTAGCTTGTTTCATAATCTACAACTTTTATTCACAAAGTTTTCTCATTTGAAGCTTGTATCTCAAGTTACAATTTTTTGAATAGGGGCACTAAACCATTTTTTAACTTAGTGAAATTTGACCTATTTTGACAAGGTTTTCTACCCCACTTCAAGGCCATTTTTCATACCCTTCCACTTGGAATTTCAATTTACATTTCAAAGATGGATTGTAGTACACATTCCAAGCTTTCCAAAATGTCCAAGAACTCATCAAACAACCTCATAACTTGAGAGATTCGAATTTCACAAGTTGGCAAAAATTCACTTTTGTTCTTCATCAAAACATGTCCATAACCTTACCATTTGAACTCAGCATGCTTTAGGCAAGATTACAGGTCCTTAAACCAAGTTACACTCCATAATTTAATGCATATTCAATGTGTTAAAGTGTTGTTCTTTGAGTGCAAGCATTGTATGAGGGTTTAATCCCAAAATGGATAAAGCAAATTGGCCATTTTTGTATAAAGTAGCTTTATGTCAAATTAGAAATCCAACAAGTACATGGAAAATCTGCTTGGCACAAGATTATGTGCATAACACACTGATCAAGAGAAGCTTATGCAGCACACTAGGGGGTCCTCTACTGACCTAGAAAGCCAAGTTGCATTTTGTTGCTTCACATAGAAGAAAAGTCCATAACTTGTAACAACTCTCATCTCAGCTCACTAACACAAGAACAAAGTGATCCAACACCTTCCAAAGAACATAACCAAGCCAAGACACGACCCTTGCACCTCCAAAACACCCTCCATCTCAGAATCATCCTCAAACTGCAAAAACAGAGTTGCCTCTGCAATTTGAGTGCCAACTTCATTTTCTCTCGAGCATTCTTGCTAAAATCAGTTCATACACATTCCCTAGCATATATGCAAGCTAACCATGACCTAAAACCTGACCTGTAATCCCTCTAACAGCTTCCACCATTTTCACATTTTCAACTTGCAGGTGAAGTTCTATAGCTTGATTCAAAAGCTCTCAAGACAAAGTAAGCATTGAAACAGCATCCCTGGACCTCAAGGAAGCTGTTCCAATCATCACCTTGCACTGGAAGTTCCTCATTCTCCATATAGAAGTTCAACTGCACAGGTAAAACTTTGAACTCGTATCTCTCTTATTATGTATCTTTAGTCTTAAGTTTATGAAGAAACAAGGTTCTACTCATAGCCCTGAACATGTACATATCTTTACATTTCATTTCTTTTGCCTGAGTAGAGAGAATTTGGAGTTTGAAAATGGCAGAAAAACTAGGTTAGGATTTGGGGGAGGAGAAATTCTCCCTCATCTTAGAGAGTTAGGTCAAGTTCTATACATGGTTAGAATCGTCTCTTCATGCTGAACATTTGTTGTGTTATGAGTTTTTGCTAAAAAGCCAGGAATCGAGAGTTGGACATTGAAGAACAGGGCGCGCGCATTTTTCAAACTTTGTGCTGGAGGTTGAAGACAGTGGCATTGGGCTGGGCTTGTCTTGTGTTTTTCTTTTCACACCCCATAATTACTCATGAACCCCCTGAGCCCATTTGCTTCATTTTTTAATATTTTTGACTTTTTCTTTTTTATTATGATTCATTTATTTTTTCCCAACATATTAAAATTTTGAAAATATTTTTCTCATCATTTTTTGATTTTATTTGGGTTTTTATTTGATTTTCTTTTAATTTATACATAAATATATACATATTATTATTTAGAATAAATATAAAAAATAGTGTGAATATATTTTCATTTTTATTTTTATTTTATATTATCCTCTGAAAATATCTCATATAAAAAAAATACTATTTTCCAAAAAAAAATTAAATATTATTATTATTTATATATAATACATATTTAGGATAATATAAATATACATATATATATATATATATATATATATATATATATATATATATATATATATATATATATATATATATATATATATATATATATATATATATATATATATATATATATATATATATATATATATATATATATATATATATATATATATATATATATATATATATATATATATATATATATATATATTAATATACTTAGAGTAAAAAAAAACCAAAAAATGTACATATTTTACTTTTTAACATTTAATACTAAAAAATGCCTTTTTACAAATATACCATGTTTTATTTTTATAATGAATATTATGTGAATTAATTAATTAATAAGCATCTTGATTAAAATTAGGGTTTTTGCCCTAAAAGTTGAAAATACTCAAAATAATACCTTTTTATTTTCTTATTTTATTTTACATAAACTATACTTTTTTTATACATATAAAAACTTTCTTTTTGCATTTTTGCATATTTACTTCATTTCCATTTAATTATGCAATTTATTTCCCTTGCAAATATTCAAAAATGATGTAATAATTTAGATTTAAATTCTTGTCAATATCCCCATTTGAACATTTGTACCCCCCTTCCCATATTTGGTTTTGTAATAGCTTAGTAAATTTATTTTCGCACTTTATTGCTTTCTAATGATAACATGTTAGAATTAGGGTTTGTATGCGAAAAACGACAAAAAAAGTAATTATGACCTAATCTCAAGACAAATGAGCATGAAAATGGATACACAAACCACACTTGCACCTCTAGGGTACTCCACTTGTTGCCTTTCAAAATTGGACCATATTGCATGTTAAGTCTCTTTGGGCAAAACAACCAATTGAATGATCATAGTCCCTCGATAACATTTTCAAAATACTTCCAAAACAAATGGTCAAGTCCCTTAAAGAAAATGCCCAAAGATACTTGGCACCATTGTAATTATGGTCTAAACGATGACCCGCGCCTGTCCCTTTCACATCCTAACACAAGGTTGCCCACCAAATACAATGGTGGAACAAACTTGTCAAAAGGGTTAAAACATAACAATAATCTTTGAGAAATTTAGGAGTAGATAACCTCTTAGTTACTTGAAACAAACTTGCAAAACAAAACACTTGCCTATTTTCTAAAACCACACCTCACAACACCTTCAAAACAAACTTTCAAAAACAAATGAAAACCTTTTCAAAAGACATACACCTTTGTATACATCCCAACATGGATCATTACAAAGGTTGCCACCACATTGGCTTCTTTTCAAAATATTTTCAAACCCACACACACAAAGCACCACTTCAAACAAATTGAAAACAAAAGGCAAGTCGATCTAAGCAAGTAACTAAGAGCCCATGGATAACCATGGATAGAAAGGGTGCTAATACCTTCCCTTTCTATAATCTACTCCCCGAACCCAAAAAAACATCTCAAAAGGTTTTTGCTGTGCTTTTTAAACCTTTCCTTAGGATAAAATAAAAAGTCGGTGGCGACTCTTGCTCAACCGAAACATTTGCGAATACGAACGCAAAACCTCAAGTCAGTTCTCCCACCGTATCACAGAACTGGCGACTCTGCTGGGGATTTCTTTAAAAGTGGAGTAACCTTAGGGCTTAGATCACCTTTGTTATCAATTGATTGCTTTGTTTGCTTTACATTTGTGGGCTTTGTATCGGAGATTCATAGATCCTAACCCGGATCTGGGAAATACCCTTTTTTAGGTAGCATAATCTGTGAGGGACCTGTCCGGTGTAGACCGACATGGGTGAAGCAGTGGCTACGTTGGTGTGGCATCTTAGTCTTTACCTATATCCCTTGTGTTGCAACGGGGAGAATATAGGTCTTCTAAGGGGTCATTAAACACCAACCAACCTTAGAACCCTAAATTGACCAACTTGGCTATTAGGACAGTAGCAGTATGCTACACTCATTGAGGCTAAACTCTCGAGATGGTTCTGGCCGCGAGAAAAGATTGCGATGCTGGAGTTATGACCGATTGAGGGTAGCCAATGATTTGAGATCCTCTAGAACCCGGTTACTTTTGATAGGACAGGTTTTAACCAACAAAACCAAAAGAGGGTAATACCTGAAACTCATGCTGGCCTGAAACCTAAGGGTGTCTTGTGTGACTTGTGTGCCTTATTTACCTATGTGAATACTTGTGGTGTGCTTCATCATAGCATCATGCCATCATACCATTGCATGCATCCTGTATAAAGGGCTAACCCATTTCAAAGACAAAAAAGGTTTCATCTTTGCTCTGTTTTGTAGGACATCATGATGCCCGTGCGTAGGAATACTGTCCGGCTCAACTTTGTTCAACCACCAGTTTTACTCAAGGATTTGGTTGGTAGGATTCCAAACACTTCTTCCTTCATCAACAGACATGGGTCTCTCCTTGGCTTGATCACTGCAAAGTGGGACCAACAACTGATAAGTGTTCTGACCCAATTTTATGACCCTCTGTACCATTGTTTCACCTTTCAAGACTTCCAGCTGGTTCCTACCCTGGAGGAGTTCTCTTATTTGCTTGGGATCCCTGTCTTGGAACAAACTCCATTCACTGGTTTGGAAAAGACTCCTAGGCCTGAAGAGATTGCTGTAATTCTCCCCTTGACCAAAGAAGAGGTATTGTCCAACTGGGAAACTAGAAATGGGATCAAGGGCTTTTTGGTCAAATTTCTGGTTGGCAAGGCTAATGATTTCTGGAATGACTTGGACTTCAAGGCGTACGAGGATATTCTGGCTCTTTTGATCTATGGTCTGGTATTGTTTCCCAACCCCGACACCTTTATCAGTATCCATGTCATAAGGATCTTCATGTCTCGGAATCCGGTACCCACTCTTTTGGGTGATATCCTACAACAACTCTATGCTCGTACTGCTCGAAAACGGGGAACTCCGTGGTGTTGTGCTCCTTTGCTAGTAAGGTGGTTTATTTCGCGCCTTCCTAAGTTCGTGCTGAAGAATGAAGAAGGAAAAGGTTGGGCTCGGAGGTTAATGTCTCTCACTGATAATGACATCACCTGGACTCTCAGAGGTTTGGATGAGGTAGCTGTTATTGACCGTTGCGGAGAATACCCTAATGTTCCTTTGATTGGTATCCAAGGAGGAATCTCTTACAATCCGTGTTTAGCTCTCCGTCAGTTTGGAAGAGCCAGAGGAGATGGGCCTCATGAAATGCTGGTTCCTCACTTCCATTTTGAGTTTCAGGCAGACAGTGACAAACTACGCCAGGGATTCATTAGAGCCTGGGACAGAATCCACAAAGCCGATCCACATGAGTTGGGACCAAAGACTTCTCTGCCATTGAAGCCCTATTGCAAATGGGTCCGCATCCGTGCTCAAAGGTTAGGTATGCCCTACGAAGCTGTTATACCTCTCATCCTTGAGCCTCCTGTTGAAGATGGGGTTCCTCCAACTGTCCTCCCTCCTCAGATACCTACTGATTTTGACACCATGAAGAGATCTTGGGCGCAGCTAAAGGAAGAACGGGATTTCTATCGGGAGAAATTCAACGAGCAGGAACGGAAGATTCAGAGGCTGACTAAGCAATTGGAGGAAGAACGGGTCCTGAACAACTACATCAGCACTGAAAAGAGGAGGCCATGGGAGCATTGATGAGCTTTGGATGTTTCCTTTTATAGTTTTATTTCCTTTCCAGTATTTTTTCATTCCTGTAATGCCTAAGGGCAAATTGTTGAACAATTGAAAATTTTAATCTAATGAAGTGTGTTTCCCTTTTTGTCTACAAAGTTGAGTCTTGTTTGTCTTTGAAAACATAAAACATACGCATTCCATTGCACCACATGCATAGCAGGTACCCTATTTCACAGGTTGCTTAATCTCCTTCGCTGTTTATTTTGCACAGTCATCATGAATCCAGACTCATCCAGTGAGCAAGCAATCAAGGCCCTTCAGGCCCAAAATGCACAGTTTCAAGAGATGGTCCTAAGTCTAGCCCAAGGTCAACAAGAGTTGAAGACCCTACTCCTGAAGAAGAAGAAGAAAAAGAGGACTGCGTTGTTCAACACCGGACGCAGATTTGGGAACACACTCCATAATGAAGCTGATCCAACTACTTCTTCTGCTGAGAAAAATAGTCCCCAAGGGGGAGGAGCTCCTAGTCCCGCAGTCTCCGACAACGAGACGGACTATAACGACGAACAATACCCACCTGCTGCTGACAGATACAAGCAATTGGAGGACCGCTTAAGCGCCATGGAAATTCAGAATGTGCCGGGGCTGGATTTCGGAGATTTGGGGTTATCTTCTGGGGTAGTAATTCCACACAAGTTTAAGGCGCCTGCCTTCGCCAAGTATGATGGGGTCTCCTGCCCAAAGCTGCATCTGAGGTCGTACGTAAGGAAAATCCAACCTTATACGGCGGATAAGAACCTCTGGATTCACTTCTTCCAAGATAGCCTCTCGGGGTCACAGCTTGAATGGTTCTACCAATTAGATGGAACTAGCATCCGACACTGGGAAGATTTGGCAACCGCATTCTACAGACAATACCAATACAATTTTGATCTTGCTCCTACGCGTACCCAACTTCAGGGTATGTCTCTAGGAACGGGTGAAGGGTTCAAAGAGTACGCACAAAAATGGAGAGATTTGGCTGGCAGGGTGCAGCCTCCATTGACTGATCGTGAGCTGGTTGATATGTTTCTGGGGACGTTGTCTGGTCCGTTTTTCAATCATTTGGTTGGTAACTCCTCCGCTGGGTTTACAGATTTGATATTGACGGGAGAAAGAATTGAAGCTGGCATCAGGTCAGGCAAGATACAAAAGGCTGCCTCCACAAGTACTGAGAAGAGGCCATTTAAGAAAGAAGCGAGTGTCGTCTATGGTACTAGAAGACAAGTCAAGCCCGAAAGTCGCCAAGCCGTCAATGCTTTGGTCATCTCAAAACCTGTTACTGCTCCTCAGCAGTACAATCAACAAAGAAGCGAAAGGCCCAAGAGGCAGTATACCCGACTGAGTATGACCTTATCTCAAATTTTACCCCAACTGTTATCCACCAACCTGGTGACCCTCAAAGAAGCTCCTAAGGTCGTCAACACTGCGTCTCCTAAGTATAACCCAAATGCCCGGTGTGCTTATCATTCTGATAGTCCCGGGCACACTACTGATGATTGCTGGGCCTTGAGGAACAAAGTACAAGATCTGATCGACGCAAAGGAAATTCAGTTTGAGGCGCCAGAGAGACTGAATGTTGTAACTGCTCCTATGCCCCAGCATAGAGTAAATGCCATTGAGGAAGAATTGTATGCTGTTTCGGTAAACGAAGTTGTTACCCCTCTGAAGACCGTCAAGAAGAACCTACTGCAGGCCGGTTTATTTCTGGGTTGCAGTGAGGGTTGCCTATTCTGTGCTGTTTCCCTATCTGGTTGTCCCTTGCTGAAGTTAGGTATCCAAAGCCTAATGGATAGTAAGGAGATTTTGTTTAAGAAGTCTGCTGTTCAGTTGGTTCCGGTAAAAGAAGTTTCTGTGGTTACCATCTTCAATAATCCAATCAAGGCTCTCCCGAAGAAGCCTGTTCAAATCATGACTGTTGCACCTGTGGTTATTACTGTTCCGGGGCCTCTCCCCTACGTATCTGATAAAGCTGTCCCCTGGCATTATGGGGCAGACGTATATGTAAATGGAATCAAACAAGAATTCGACACTGGCGCCAGTATCTGCGATATCACTGGTCCAGCCAAGGTCACCCGCAGTGGCAGGCTCTTCTCGCCTGACATTGCACCGCCCGCTATTCGAAGACCCCTCCTTATAACACCTACAAGTTTACCTGTTCCTGCTACTGATCAAGTTGTTTCCCCTGCTGCCGAGTCATCTAATGCTCGGGGCAAAGGGATTGAAGAGGAGCCTGCCCGGATGGAGGCACCGATACCTATAAATGCTGAGGCCTCCCAACAAGAAGTGGAGGAGATCCTGAAAATAATAAAGAAGAGTGATTTCAATGTTGTCGAACAGCTGGGGCATACGCCCTCCAAGATCTCCATGCTCTCCTTATTGCTATGCTCCGAGGCCCATGCTAAAGCCTTGATTTCATTTCTCAAGATGGCCCATGTGCCACAGGAGACATCTGCAGTCCAGTTCACTGATTGCGTAGCAAATCTGACAGCAGACAATGGCTTGGGTTTTTCAGATGCTGACCTGACTGCGAAGGGAAGAGACCACAATGATGCCCTGCATGTCTCTATCGAATGCAGGGGCACTACTCTGGCGCATGTATTGGTGGACACTGGTTCTTCCTTGAATGTTCTACCGAAAAAGGCTTTAGACCGTTTGGATTATGAAGGCCTAGAACTGAAGCCCAGCAATATCATTGTCAGGGCCTTTGACGGTTCAAAAAGGATGGTTCATGGAGAGGTTGACATCCCTATTCGTGTGGGCTCTCAGGTGTTTGACTCTAATTTTTATGTGATGGATATACGACCATCGTACTCTTGTCTGCTGGGTCGACCTTGGATCCATAAAGCTGGGGCAGTGACCTCTACCTTGCACCAGAAGCTGAAGTACCCTGTCAGGGGGAAGATCGTCATTGTGCAAGGAGAAGAGGAGTATATGGTGAGCCATTTGAATTCCTTCAGATACATTGAGATAGACGGGGAGTTTATTGAAACCCCCTTTCAGCATTTCGAGGAGGTACATCCAATTTCAGTAGCAGCAGAAACAACAGTCGAAGAGAATGTTTCCTTGAAGATGGCTTCCCTAAGGGATGCCCGGGCTGTGGTTCAGAAAGGCAATTGTGCAAACTGGGGTCAGCTTCCTGACTTCACTCAGAAGAACGACAAGTTTGGGCTGGGCTTTACTGCAGAGGCTCAGAGGGCTGTGCGCAAGGAGAAGGTCAGAAAGGCTCCAGTGTTTATCTCCAGCTCAAGGGTGAATGCTATCGAGGAGGATGTAGAGGAAGCAGAGTTTGACAGTTGGATCTACCCGACTACCAGCGACGGACCAAGCAACTGGACGGCAAAGGATTTTACCCCTATCACATTTGTCACGCAGTAATTAATTTCTTTTGATTTCCAATTTGTAACAAACAATATGTTAAAACTTTGTTGGCTCGGTGTCCTACCCGGGGCATCGTCGCTCCATTTGTGAGGGCTTTTTGTATGACATTTTCATATATCATCAATCAAAACATTGGACGTTTGTTGCATTTCAAATCTTGTGCTCTTTTCCTTTCTGTGTTATATATATTGCAAAACAGTTATATTTACACACACTCACTTATACAGGTTTCAATCTACTCTGGATCTCACTGGTAACAGCTCTGCTACCGCCAGTTATGATTTCGAAAATCCGATCAACTTGGCCGAAGACGAAGGTGAAGATGATTGCGAAGTGCCTGGTGAACTCGCAAGACTGCTACTCCAGGAAGAGAGGGCTATTCAGCCACATGAAGAGCTGGTGGAGACAATTAACCTGGGTACTAAGACAGATAGGAAAGAGGTCAAGATTGGTGCCAATCTAGAGCTCAGCGTGAAGCAACGATTGATCCAAATGCTACAAGATTACATGGAGATTTTTGCTTGGTCCTATGAAGATATGCCTGGTTTGGATGCCGACATTGTAGTTTACCACCTACCAACCAAGGAAGATTGCCCTCCGGTAAAGCAAAAAGTCTGACGGATGCGTCCAGAGATGTCTGAAAAGATCAAAGCCGAGGTTATGAAACAGTTTGATGCCGGTTTCCTTGCAGTGACTTCTTACCCTCAGTGGGTTGCCAATGTGGTGCCAGTGCCGAAGAAGGACGGTAAAGTCAGAATGTGTGTTGACTACAGGGATCTGAACAGGGCCAGCCCCAAGGATGACTTCCCCTTACCTCACATTGATGTCCTTGTTGACAATACAGCTCAACACAAGGTGTTCTCCTTCATGGATGGTTTTTCAGGGTATAATCAGATCAAGATGGCTCCAGAAGATATGGAGAAGACTACCTTTGTGACTCAGTGGGGCACCTTCTGTTATAAGGTCATGCCATTCGGATTGAAAAATGTTGGGGCAACCTATCAACGTGCCATGGTTGCTTTATTTCATGATATGATCCATCATGAGATTGAGGTATACGTTGATGACATGATTGCAAGGTCTCAAACTGTGGAGGAGCACCTTGACCATCTGAGGAAGTTATTTGACCGACTCAAGTTGTACAAGCTGAGATTGAATCCCAACAAATGCACCTTTGGGGTAAGGTCCGGAAAGTTGTTAGGTTTCATTGTGAGTGATAAGGGTATCCAGGTGGACCCTGCCAAGGTAAAAGCCATACAAGAGATGCCGACTCCAAAAACAGAAAAAGAAGTCAGAGGTTTCCTAGGACGACTGAATTACATTGCCCGATTCATCTCACATCTGACTGCTACCTGTGAGCCAATCTTCAAATTACTGAAGAAAGATCAAGTAGTACGCTGGAATGATGAATGTCAGGCCTCCTTTGAAAAGATAAAGGAATATCTCCAAGAGCCACCCATTCTTATGCCACCGGTGGAAGGAAGACCTCTGATACTATACTTGACGGTGCTTGATAATTCAATGGGGTGTGTGCTGGGGCAGCATGACGAGTCTGGCCGAAAAGAGCACGCTATTTATTACTTGAGCAAAAAGTTTACCGACTGTGAGTCTCGTTACTCACTACTTGAGAAAACTTGCTGCGCTCTTGTATGGGCTGCTCGCCGGCTGAGACAGTATATGCTGACTCACACTACTTTATTGATTTCAAAAATGGATCCCATCAAGTACATATTTGAAAAGCCCGCTCTGTCTGGAAGAATAGCGAGATGGCAAATGATCTTAACAGAATATGATATCCAGTATACAACTCAGAAAGCAATTAAGGGAAGTGTACTGACAGATCATTTGGCACACCAACCTGTGGACGATTACCAATCATTAAACTTTGATTTTCCGGACGAAGACATCATGGTGGTAACTGACTGTGAAGTACCTGGACCAGATGAAGGACCTGAGGAAGGATCCCGATGGTCTATGCATTTTGATGGAGCCTCCAATGCTTTGGGTAACGGCGTCGGCGCTGTAATCATATCTCCCAAAGGAACTCATACTCCACTCACCGCCCGATTATGTTTCAGCTGCACCAACAACATGGCAGAATACGAGGCATGTATCATGGGCCTTCAAGCTGCAATCGACTTAAGGATAAAATTTCTAAGTGTCTTCGGAGATTCCGTTCTCGTGATCAATCAGATCAAAGGCGAGTGGGATACGAAACACCCGAATCTTATTCCTTACAAGGAGTATGTGTCGACCTTGCTTCCCCACTTTGAAGAGATAACTTTTGAGCACTTCCCTAGAGAGGAGAATCAGCTAGCGGACGCCCTAGCTACGATGTCTTCAATGTTCAAAGTTAAATAGGACAATGAGGCTCCCCGAATCATTATCTGGAAGTTGGATGAACCGGCGTACTGCTGTGAGCTGGAGGCTGAGAAGGCGATTGAAAAACCCTGGTATCATGAGGTGAAGAGGTACTTGGAAGCTCAGGAATACCCTGAAGGTGCGTCTGTCAAAGATAAGAAGTTCATGAGGAGGTTTGCTGCAAAATTCTTCCTCAGCAACGACATTCTCTACAAACGGAATCATGATTCAACTCTGCTACGTTGTGTGGATAAGGCTGAAGCAGAGAAAATTATGATGGAATTACGTGAAGGCGCATTTGGAACGCATTCCAGTGGACACACCATGGCTAAGAAAATCCTTCGGGCAGGATATTTCTGGTCCACAATGGAAGCCGATTGTTACCAACACTCCCGAACTTGTCATAAATGCCAGATCTATGCTGACAAGATGCATATCCCTCCGGTTCCTTTGAATGTCCTGACGGCACCTTGGCCTTTCGCAATGTGGGGCATCGATATGATCGGCGAGATCCGACCAACGGCATCCAATGGGCATCGCTTCATCTTGGTGGCGATCGATTACTTCACGAAATGGGTTGAGTCAGCTTCCTACGCCACAGTAACCAAGAGCGTCGTGGCACGTTTCATCCGGCATAATCTGATCTGTCGGTACGGAGTCCCGGAAAGAATCATTACGGACAATGGTACCAATCTCAACAACAAAATGATCACTGAACTCTGTGAACAATTCAAGATACAGCACCACAATTCTTCTCCCTACCGACCGAAGATGAATGGGGCTGTAGAGGCAGCCAATAAGAATATCAAGAAAATTGTGTAGAAGATGACAGTGACCTATAAAGATTGGCACGAGATGTTACCGTTCGCTCTTCATGGGTACCGCACCTCAGCAAGGACGTCAACCGGGGCAACTCCCTTCTCCTTGGTCTATGGCATGGAGGCAGTCTTGCCAATTGAAATCCAGATACCCTCTCTCCGAATAATGAAGGATGCAGACTTGAATGAAGATGATTGGATCCAGACTCGACTTGATCAATTAAATCTGATTGACGAAAAGAGGCTCACTGCTATCTGTCATGGTCAAACGTATCAAAAACGGATGATCAGGGCATTTAACAAGAAAGTCAGACCACAAGAGTATCAAGTTGGGGACCTGGTAATCAAACGCATCATCCTTCCTCAAAGTGATCCCCGGGGCAAATGGACCCCTACATACGAAGGGCCATTTGTGGTTAAACGTGTGTTCTCAGGAGGAGCCATGATCCTAACCACCATGGATGGTGACGACCTTCCTCACCCCGCCAATGCAGATATAGTGAAAAAATACTACGCATAAATAAAAGACCCGCTAGGTTGACATACCTAGGCAAAAATAAGGGCTTCCCGGCGAACCAAAAGGGTTCGGGCAAAAATAAGGGATGAAATGAAAAAAATCTGTACACCCGGCAAGTCGAAAACCTGAAAAGGCGGCTTGGGCAAAAATGGGTATCCCGGTGGACTGAAAACCCGAAAGGGCGGTCCAGGCAAAAGTTAGGGATAAAAGCGTAACACTATGTCTCATTGGATCGCTTCGCATCCGGAATTCGGCATCAACTATCTGGCTCCAGATTTCGGCATTGACCAATCAGCTTCATCTTCAAACTAGGCAGCAAAGCGATGAGACGTTCGAAGACATAAAGGCGATAGCAGAGTTGGAACCCAGTGGGATTGTTCACATAGCTGTTTTGTTTCCTTTTTCAAATTGTAAACTCTATGTTATTTGGCGGTGTCCTCTTACTAGGATGTCAGCCTCTTGTACAAAAACGCCTATTCACAGGCAAAGTTTAAATCAATACAAATTCACTTGTCCATACAAATTACCATTGTTTTCCTTTTTTTGTTTTGTCTTGCGAAGAACGTCCAATGTTCGTTTTTGATATATGCATTTGACATTAAATTGCTGATTCTTAAATGTTTACATATGAAACAAGAGATTGATTACAGGTGACATCAGAGACAGGGGCAATGTGAAGTTGTCTGATGCAGTCTGGTTGTTTTGTCCGCCAAGATACCAAGGTAGATTCGACTGAAGAATGTGACCAAATCATCTCAACTCCCCGCAGAGTAAAACAAGATTCAGCAATACTTTCCCCAAGCGGAGTTGACTCCCCGACAATCCTGAAAAGGCACAACATTCCCCGGCAGGCCTTAAAGCTCATCCCCAGTAGATTCTGGAAGCTTGTTCCCTATAGTACACGGACGTCTCTCCCGAGTTTTATTTAGAGTTATTTCCTTACAAGGACTTATAACTGGGTTATCCTCAGCTAAAAACCACGGAAGACCGCCCTCGGCAAAGTTCCTTCAATCCCCGGCAGAGTTTATCTTTGGTGCTCCCCGGCGGAGTTTATCATCATTATCCTCAGCGGAATTCATCATTAAAGTCTTCAACAGGCCTCTTATCAAAACTTCGGCCAAGTATCTCTTCCACAGAGCAACTCCCCGGCCGTTCGTCAAGGATTTATTTTCCTAAGACGAAATTACATTCATAAACATTTCACATTTTCATACATCTTACTTACATATATAATGAAGTGCATACAACACCATTTCATGTTGAACATCATGACATCGTGCATATCATACATCATGACATTGCATACAACTTATGTTTTTGCCTTTTCAGGAAAAAGACAATCCCAAAAAACAACTACCTTCAACTGTCACAATTCCAGATCCGATACCTGTATCTAGCCAGGGCACATCTGAGAGTGATCAGTTTCCAGACTCGATTCCTGTATCTAGCCAGGGCACGTCTGAAGAGTTCAAAGATTCGATTCCTGTATCCAGCCAGGGCACATCTATCAACTACAACATCTCCAGATTCGATTCCTGTATCCAGCCAGGGCATATTTGTTGATCAGTCTCCAGATTCGATTCCTGCATCCAGCCAGGGCATATCTGTTGACCACGTTTCCAGACTCGATTCCTGTATCTAGCCAGGGCACGTCTGAAGAGTCCGAAGATTCGATTCCTGTATCCAGCCAGGGCACATCTATTAACGACTATTTCCAGATTCGATTCCTGTATCCAGCCAGGGCACATCTATTAACGACTATTTCCAGATTCGACTCCTGTATCCAGCCAGGGCACATCTGTGAGCAACCAATTGTAGATTCGATACCTGTATCTAGCCAGGGCATATCTGCATAAGGAGACTGAAGATCAAACACCTGTAACAAGCCAGGAAAACATCCGTCTTTCTCAAATATACAAGTTCTCGCTAAGGAATCTCTTACGCGATCGACACTTCCAAATGGCATCTATAAGCCCATTCCCGACAAGGTTCTGTCACATCTCCAGATGGCATCTATAAGCCCATCTCCTTATCCACCATCTCTCCAAATGGCATCTATAAGCCCATTCCCGACACCACATTGTTGAGACTCCAGCATGCGAGTGCAAATTTCCGGGCACTCTAGTGTCCAATCTCCTTTTACCTTCAAGTCGCGAAAGGCAAACTTGCCAATCTAACTCTTCAGGTCCAAGAAGATTGAACAGGGGCAACTGTTGTACCCCAAAATTTGCCCTCCCCTTTCCTCAACATTTTCTCATTACAAGACCCTTGAAGATCAAGATCCAGTTAGGGTTTCCTCTGCTCAAGACTTCTCCTTGCAATGTGGACTCAAATTAGGGTTTGTGTTTGCCCAAGGATGTTTTGACCTAGAATGCCTAAGATGAGGATGTTTTGACCTAGAATGCCTAAGATGACTTTCATGTTTCACATTGGACTCCCAAGTTTACCCATACCAAGTTTCAAGTCTTGATTCCAAATTTTGCCCAGTCAGTTAGACAGATGACCTAGAAATCAGCTGTATTGGGGAAAAAGTCAACTGTGGTCAATTGACAGTCAAACCTCATGAAATTGGACCCACATCAACATATTGAACTCATATGGACCATTTGATCAAGTTTGAATCACAATTCCACAAGAAATTTGATCAGATCACCAAAAGGGCAAAATGGTCATTTTTAGGGTTTTGACTGCACAAAGACAATTTTTGACTGTTTGACCTAGCCAATGGCAAATCAAGCTCACATATGGACTCAAGGACTCAATGAATTGGTATTGACACATTCAACAAGCTCAAAAGATCCCAAGTACACAAGGTTGACAGTTGAATTTCCCAGTCAATTGATCAATTTTGACTGTATACTGAAAAGTCAAACTTTGACTTTTTGGTCAAAATCAAGAGTCAAGATTCATTTTTCATCAAAACATGCCAAATCATGAAACTTGTTCACTAAGAAATCACAAAATGCAAATTAGGGTTAGAAAATGGAATTTTTCATAACTTAGCATTTTTCTAAGTTATGAAAAACCCTAATTTTTTCCCAACTTTCCCCCATCTTTTCACCAAGATCCATTTGGATTCAAACAAAAGTAAAAACATGAAAGTTGTAGCTTGTTGCATAATCTACAACTTTGATTCACAAAGTTTTCTCATTTGAAGCTTGTATCTCAAGTTACAATTTTTTGAATAGGGGCACTAAACCATTTTTTAACTTAGTGAAATTTGACCTATTTTGACAAGGTTTTCTACCCCACTTCAAGGCCATTTTTCATACCCTTCCACTTGGAATTTCAATTTACATTTCAAAGATGGATTGTAGTACACATTCCAAGCTTTCCAAAATGTCCAAGAACTCATCAAACAACCTCATAACTTGAGAGATTCGAATTTCACAAGTTGGCAAAAATTCACTTTTGTTCTTCATCAAAACATGTCCATAACCTTACCATTTGAACTCAGCATGCTTTAGGCAAGATTACAGGTCCTTAAACCAAGTTACACTCCATAATTTAATGCATATTCAATGTGTTAAAGTGTTGTTCTTTGAGTGCAAGCATTGTATGAGGGTTTAATCCCAAAATGGATAAAGCAAATTGGCCATTTTTGTATAAAGTAGCTTTATGTCAAATTAGAAATCCAACAAGTACATGGAAAATCTGCTTGGCACAAGATTATGTGCATAACACACTGATCAAGAGAAGCTTATGCAGCACATTAGGGGGTCCTCTACTGACCTAGAAAGCCAAGTTGCATTTTGTTGCTTCACATAGAAGAAAAGTCCATAACTTGTAACAACTCTCATCTCAGCTCACTAACACAAGAACAAAGTGATCCAACACCTTCCAAAGAACATAACCAAGCCAAGACACGACCCTTGCACCTCCAAAACACCCTCCATCTCAGAATCATCCTCAAACTGCAAAAACAGAGTTGCCTCTGCAGTTTGAGTGCCAACTTCATTTTCTCTCGAGCATTCTTGCTAAAATCAGTTCATACACATTCCCTAGCATATATGCAAGCTAACCATGACCTAAAACCTGACCTGTAATCCCTCTAACAGCTTCCACCATTTTCACATTTTCAACTTGCAGGTGAAGTTCTATAGCTTGATTCAAAAGCTCTCAAGACAAAGTAAGCATTGAAACATCATCCCTGGACCTCAAGGAAGCTGTTCCAATCATCACCTTGCACTGGAAGTTCCTCATTCTCCATATAGAAGTTCAACTGCACAGGTAAAACTTTGAACTCGTATCTCTCTTATTATGTATCTTTAGTCTTAAGTTTGTGAAGAAACAAGGTTCTACTCATAGCCCTGAACATGTACATATCTTTACATTTCATTTCTTTTGCCTGAGTAGAGAGAATTTGGAGTTTGAAAATGGCAGAAAAACTAGGTTAGGATTTGGGGGAGGAGAAATTCTCCCTCATCTTAGAGAGTTAGGTCAAGTTCTATACATGGTTAGAATCGTCTCTTCATGCTGAACATTTGTTGTGTTATGAGGTTTTGCTAAAAAGCCAGGAATCGAGAGTTGTACATTGAAGAACAGGGCGCGCGCATTTTTCAAACTTTGTGCTGGAGGTTGAAGACAGTGGCATTGGGCTGGGCTTGTCTTGTGTTTTTCTTTTCACACCCCATAATTACTCATGAACCCCCTGAGCCCATTTGCTTCATTTTTTAATATTTTTGACTTTTTCTTTTTTATTATGATTCATTTATTTTTTCCCAACATATTAAAATTTTGAAAATATTTTTCTCATCATTTTTTGATTTTATTTGGGTTTTTATTTGATTTTCTTTTAATTTATACATAAATATATACATATTATTATTTAGAATAAATATAAAAAATAGTGTGAATATATTTTCATTTTTATTTTTATTTTATATTATCCTCTGAAAATATCTCATATAAAAAAAATACTATTTTCCAAAAAAAAATTAAATATTATTATTATTTATATATAATACATATTTAGGATAATATAAATATATATATATATATATATATATATATATATATATATATATATATATATATATATATATATATATATATATATATATATATATATATATATATATATATATATATATATATATATATATATATATATATATATATATATATATATATATATATATATATATATATATATATATATATATATATATATATATATATATATATATATATATATATATATATATATATATATATATATATATATATATATATATATATATATATATATATATATATATATATATATATATATATATATATATATATATATATATATATATATATATATATATATATATATATATATATATATATATTAATATACTTAGAGTAAAAAAAAACCAAAAAATGTACATATTTTACTTTTTAACATTTAATACTAAAAAATGCCTTTTTACAAATATACCATGTTTTATTTTTATAATGAATATTATGTGAATTAATTAATTAATAAGCATCTTGATTAAAATTAGGGTTTTTGCCCTAAAAGTTGAAAATACTCAAAATAATACCTTTTTATTTTCTTATTTTATTTTACATAAACCATACTTTTTTTATACATATAAAAACTTTCTTTTTGCATTTTTGCATATTTACTTCATTTCCATTTAATTATGCAATTTATTTCCCTTGCAAATATTCAAAAATGATGTAATAATTTAGATTTAAATTCTTGTCAATATCCCCATTTGAACATTTGTACCCCCCTTCCCATATTTGGTTTTGTAATAGCTTAGTAAATTTATTTTCGCACTTTATTGCTTTCTAATGATAACATGTTAGAATTAGGGTTTGTATGCGAAAAAACGACAAAAAAAGTAGTTATGACCTAATCTCAAGACAAATGAGCATGAAAATGGATACACAAACCACACTTGCACCTCTAGGGTACTCCACTTGTTGCCTTTCAAAATTGGACCATATTGCATGTTAAGTCTCTTTGGGCAAAACAACCAATTGAATGATCATAGTCCCTCGATAACATTTTCAAAATACTTCCAAAACAAATGGTCAAGTCCCTTAAAGAAAATGCCCAAAGATACTTGGCACCATTGTAATTATGGTCTAAACGATGACCCGCGTCTGTCCCTTTCACATCCTAACACAAGGTTGCCCACCAAATACAATGGTGGAACAAACTTGTCAAAAGGGTTAAAACATAACAATAATCTTTGAGAAATTTAGGAGTAGATAACCTCTTAGTTACTTGAAACAAACTTGCAAAACAAAACACTTGCCTATTTTCTAAAACCACACCTCACAACACCTTCAAAACAAACTTTCAAAAACAAATGAAAACCTTTTCAAAAGACATACACCTTTGTATACATCCCAACATGGATCATTACAAAGGTTGCCACCACATTGGCTTCTTTTCAAAATATTTTCAAACCCACACACACAAAGCACCACTTCAAACAAATTGAAAACAAAAGGCAAGTCGATCTAAGCAAGTAACTAAGAGCCCATGGATAACCATGGATAGAAAGGGTGCTAATACCTTCCCTTTCTATAATCTACTCCCCGAACCCAAGAAAACATCTCAAAAGGTTTTTGCTATGCTTTTTAAACCTTTCCTTAGGATAAAATAAAAAGTCGGTGGCGACTCTTGCTCAACCGAAACATTTGCGAATACGAACGCAAAACCTCAAGTCAGTTCTCCCACCGTATCACAGGTAGCATAAGCTGTGAGGGACCTGTCCGGCGTATACCGACATGGGTGAAGCAGTGGCTACATTGGTGTGGCGCCTTGGTCTGTACCGATATCCCTCGTGTTGAAACAGGGAGAATATGGGTCTTCCAAGGAGTCATTAAGCACCAACCGACCTTAGAACCCTAAATTGACCCAACTTGGCCAATAGAACAGTAGCAGTATGCTACGCCCATTGAGGCTAAACTCTCGTGATGGTTCTGGCCGCAAGAAAAGATTGCGATGCTGGAGTTATGACCGATTGAGGATAGTCAATGATATTGGGATCCTCTAAGAACCCAGTTACTTTGATAGGACAGGTATGAACCAACAAACTGAAAGAGGGTAGTACCTAGACCTCATGCTGACCTTAAACCCTAAGGACTCGTCTTGTGTGACTTGTGTGCCTTCCAACTTGACTATTTGCATGCTTGTTGTCTGACACATGAACTACTTGCAGGTTTTGTTTATAGTCCTTAACTGGGACTCATAACAGGGTATACTAAGTTTCTTACAGGTTTTGGTTTGCAGTCCTTAATTAGGACTCATAACAGGGTTTACCAAGCTTCTTGCAGGTTTTGTTTTTTAGTCCTTAACTGGGACTCATGACATGTTTTACTTGAGTTTCTTGCAGGTTTCTGTTTATAGTCCTTAATAAGGGCTCATAACAGGGTTTATTCATATTACCCCATGCATCATGACATCATACCATTGCATACATCCTAACCCATTTCAAGGATCTCAAGGGCTTGTGATGCAGGTCATGATGAATCAAACATCTAGCAAGGGGCAAAGAGGATTTATTTTCCTCTAGCCAAAGTTGTCAGAGGCTATGACCCACTGGATATGGTGAGCCTTTGACCCTTGAAAAAGGACTCTCAACAAATATGAAGTTCCTTCAATCAAGCTACCGGATCCCAGCTCTAACAAATTTCTTGTTTACCCCGCGAGATCCTTGAAAACATTGCATGCATATCATACATATCATTGCATAACAGGTACCCTTGTTGCAGGTCACTTACCCTCCCTGCTGTTTATTTCAGCCATAGCTTCCCAACAAGATAACCAGGACCTTCACACTCAAGAGACTCAGTTCAAAGAGATCTTCCTAAGCCTATTCAAGGGGCAGGAAGAGTTGAGGACACTCCTCATGGGGAATCTGATCAGAAAGAGTCCTGAAGATGACAAGGACGAACAACTAAAACGTCTACAAGCTGAGGTAGACACATTGAAAACCCAGATGCTGGGGCAAAGGGCCCTCATTCAAGGTTTAGCTCATGAGCAAAGAGAGCTGAGAGCCATGATCAGCCAACTTCCTCAAGGCATGAAGCAACCAGCCCAAATCAGGGACCAGGTCATAGAACAGCTTCCAAGAAGGCAAAGGTCGGGTCCAATGAATAGACCTCTCCGAGTTGCTACTACTTCTCAGGGCCAACAACGACCTCGCCAAGAACAGCGGGTCGATCAGAACAGGTCAGACAAGCCTAAAAGGCAGTTCACCAAGATCAACATGTCGCTGGATCAAGCACTACAACAAATGATTGAAGGCAGGGCTGATCACCTTAAGGGCTCCTCTCCGGAATCCAAACACTTCTGCTCCTAACTATCATCCCAACGATAGGTGCGCATACCATTCTGATAGCCCGGGGCATACTACGGACAATTGCTGGCCTCTCAAAAACAAGATTCAAGACATGATCGATGCTGGAGAGATTCAGTTTGAAGTACCCGAGACTCCAAACATAATCACTGCTCCCTTGCCAAATCATGGCTAGGATTGAGAAATTTTTGTTCATTCGAATGTTCAAGTTGTGTCGTTCTTGTTGTTCAAACATTTACTCATACTAAGCGTTGTTATTTCATTAATGCATCGCATATGTCTGTTTTGAAACAATATATTCGTATTCACTAAATGCAAATTATTTTCATATTTTTTCTGATGATCAACTCTCAATTAATAATTCTAAGCCTCTTGAGGGAGGATGACAAAAACAATACCGCGATCATTACAGTATGCTTTTGAACAGACCCCGCTGATGAGGTACAGGCATTGCTTCAATCCCTAAACACTGGAGTTATAAGGATGATAATCCCTCGTCAACCCCTATGAGCCAAAGAAGTAGGAGTTTTTCTTTTCGAAATTTAAAACCCTTAATCATAACCTGGGGCAGGGTAGTCTCTCAGTTGATCCAAGTGCATAACAAATGGCACCAAAGAGGTCCTTACAAAACAAAGAAAGACATTGATGGTTCAGAACAATCATAAGGACAGGCAGTCATTATCAAAAAAAATTCATAAATGAAAAACCCTTTAAGTCCAAACCTATGAAGGAGACTTACAAAACTGGGGCATCCCGCTGACTGTAATTCCAAAAAAGGAAACAGTTCAGGCAAAAAAAGAAAGGGATAACAAAAAAAATCAGACAAGAAAGAGGTCTTACAAACCCTCAACAAAAAAAGAAATGACTGCCTATTCAAAATAAGTTATCAACATCCGAATCATCACCGGAAAATCAGAGCAAAGACTCAAACAAGGTCTAACGTATGATCCACTGAGTTTAGGTTTGGAGAACATCACGAAGAGCGGGTGGGTACAAATAAAATTTGAGCCTTTATCCTTTGTTTCTTAAACCGTGAACCAGGCCACGTTATAACCCTTAAAAGTCCTAGCTGAAGCATGGGTTAGTTCGAAAGCATACTGTGCCGAAAGGTATCCTGACTCCTTAAGGCTTACGGTAAATACGGAGTTGACATCACGTTTTACAAACATTCACTTGTTTTATGAAAAAGAATGCATTTTCAAAATCTTCAAGACAGACATAGGCTTTGCATTTTTAACATAACTTTGTTTGCATATGACTTTTTGTTTGAACAGCAGGGAAATTCGCACGATGAAAGCCTAGTGAACATAAGCACTTCCAATCAAGGGGCATGGCATGACTATTGTCCATCATCTGGGGCAGTTAAGTCAAGATTCGGAGAATCTCTCAAAGGCCAAATAGCCTGGGGCAAATCTCCGCCTGAGTCACTTGGGGCATTCCAACAACAAATCTTGCCTGATCAAATACCTTCTGGTGGCATGGCAAAACACTTCTAACAGGGGCAATTCCCTACATTCTGAGCACAGACATAGTCGAAAAGATACTACGCAAAATCAAAGACCCGCTAGGTTGACACACCTAGGCAAAAGTAAGGGCTTCCCGGCGAACCAAAAGGGTTCGGGCAAAAATAAGGGATGAAATGAAAAATCTGTACACCCGGCAAGTCGAAAACCTGAAAAGGCGGCTTGGGCAAAAATGGGTATCCCGGTGGACTGAAAACCCGAAAGGGCGGTCCAAGCAAAAGTTAGGGATCAAAGCGTATGACTATGTCCTGTCATCTTGTCACCTGCCTATCAGAAGAAGGTTTGTCCATCAACGACTATTAGGACCTCACAGGTCTTCCTCTCCCACCACAGAAACAGGGGCAATAAAGAGTTGTCTAAGCAATCAAATTGTTCTATCCTCCAAAGTACCAAGATGGGTTCAGCGGAAGAACGTAACCAAATATCTTAATTCCCCAGAGAGTGAGCCAGCAAGTCAGCGCACTCTCCCCAAGCAAAGCTATATTATCAAATCTTAAGGAAGTTGGGTATCCTCCAGCAAATATCAACATTTCCCAGCAGCATACACATACTCTTAACAAGCATCCCCGGTAATCTTGGTCTAAAGATTGTTTCCGGACGGCATATCAAATATTCAATGAAGTCACTTCCCCGGACAATTCAAAACTTCCCCCAAGAGAGTCCAATCTAGTTCCCCAGGAAAATTGGAATTCATCTCCCCAAGCAGTAAGCCTATCCCCAGTAGATTCTGGAAGCTTATCCTCGCAGAGCACGAATGCGTCGCCCGGCTTTATTCAAAGAGTTATTTCCCTATCGGGATATAACTGGGTTATCCTCAGCCAAAAGCCACGGAAATAGCGTCCTCGACGAAGTCCTCTTAGCCCCAGCAAAGTCTATTAACACTTCCAACACAACAAGGGTATCCTTAGCAAGTTATTATCAACACTCAACAAAGTACCTTTCCCCACAGAGTATTGCTTCCCAGCAAGATTGTTAGAGTGCTTTCCTCCCCGCAGAGTTATTCCATTCGCCAAGTTTATTCCCCAACGGAGTTATCTTCTCCTATCGGTATTCTTGCAGCTATCATCCCCAGCGGAAGCAAAATCTATTCGTCAACATCAGCCCAGGAGTGACTTCCCGGCACCCGTCAAGGATTTACTTTCCTAGACGAAAACATGCATTCCTAAAACATCACATACATCATTATAGCATGCATAGACGCATCATATCTTACAAATCTCATTTATGTTGAGAACATCATTGCTTGATCCATATCATGCATTGCATATGACTGACCTTTACCTTTCAGGAAAGATTCAGCTAAATTCACAATCATCTTTCAAGACCTAGACCGGTTCAGTTAATCGACTCCAAAGATTTCTTATCCAGTCCAAGGCCTTCTCTAGTCCAGCTAAATCGACCCCAAACAGATTTTTCTGATGAAGACTCAGTAGAAGTTATCCAGGTTTTTCTCAAACGCCGCTTTTGAGATTATAATTTCCTATGGTTCTCTCCCCAACGGTGCGGAGATGATAATTCCATCCCAGGTTTTTCTCAAACGTCCTCTTTTGAGATTATAATTTCCTATGGTTCTCTCTCCAACGGTGCGGAGATGATAATTCCATCCCAGGTTTTTCTCAAACGTCCGCTTTTGAGATTATAATTTCCTATGGTTCTCTCCCCAACGGTGCGGAGATGATAATTCCATCCCAGGTTTTTCTCAAACGTCCGCTTTTGAGATTATAATTTCCTATGGTTCTCTCCCCAATGGTGTGGAGATGATAATTCCACTCCAGGTTTTTCTCAAACGTCCGCTTTTGAGATTATAATTTCCTATGGTTCTCTCCCCAACGGTGCGGAGATGATAATTCCACTCCAGGTTTTTCTCAAACGTACGCTTTTGAGATTATAATTTCCTATGGTTCTCTCCCCAACGGTGCGGAGACGATAATTCCACTCCAGGTTTTTCTCAAACGTCCGCTTTTGAGATTATAATTGCCTATGGCTCTCTTCCCGATCCTGCGGAGGTGGTAATCCCAAGTTTTTCTCGACGATTGCTGTTGAAGTTGAAGTTGCCCAAGGTTCTCTCACCATTCCTGTTGAGGTGGTAACCATCCCTGGTTCATTCATCACCGCTTGAAGATCCAGACTCAGCTCCTGTAACCAGTCAGGACACATCTATACCAAGCATCTGAAGACCAGCTCCTGCAACATGTCAGGTACTCATTTTTCTTTTGCAGGTACGCAAGTTCTCGCTAAGGAATCTCTTACGCGATCAACCTCCAGATGGCATCTATAAGCCCATTCCCATCATCGCATTGCTACTATGTGAGCGCAAATTTCTGGGCACTCTAGTGTTCAATCATCTTCTACCATCGGATTACGAAAGGCACGTCAGCCGATCTGCATCCTCAGGTCTAAGAAGATTGAACAGGGGCAACTGTTGCACCCCAAAATTTGCCCTCCCATATTCTTCAAGAAATTGCCAGGTCAAGCTACAAAATTCTCCAAGGGTTGCACAGTGCAAGGGTATCCTAAGCAGTCAAAATTAGGGTTTTGGCTCTGATCAAGAAAATGAAGTTTCCAAAGGTTCAATCAAGTCCCATATGCCTACAAATATGGTCAAGCATCCTCATATCAAGTTTCAAGACTTTCAGCACAAAATTGCTCAATCAAAAACCCTAATTGCACTACAGTCAACTGTAGGGGCAAAATGGTCATTTGACAGTCAAAAGTTCAAATTTTTGGTCAACATCTCATTTTGAAGCCACAAACATCATTTGATCAATGCTTGATCATGATTCTCAAAGCTTGGCTCAAAAATCATCAAGATGCAAAAGTTTCCTTATTTGGACAATTGAAAAAGTCAACTGTAAATTGACCAGGGCATAACTTTCACATGGATTATCAGAAAAATTCCATCCAAGGCTCATTTTGAAGAGAAAGACATTTACTACAACTCATCTTCACACTTAAAGTCCAAGAAATGCTCTCACAAAAAGTTATCAATTTCAACATTATAGGTCATTTTCAAAAGTCAACAAAAAGGGACTTTAAGTCAAAGGCCATAACTTGAGATTGGTAAATCAAAATGACATGGGACCAAATACATTGGTTAGAGGACTCAAAGACCTTTCCAAAATGTCCAAGAACATGAGAAAGGCTTAAAACTTGAGCAAGTTATGCCTTGTGGAAGTTGAGAAATTTTTGGACATTTTGAAAAGTCAACATTGATTCAAATGACCTAAAATTGCTAATGGGCCTATTTTTCTTCCACAATTCATTATCCAAGCATGTGCACGACCACTTGGCCCAAAGGGAAGTATTTCTTCATTATTTATTTATTTATTTGAATTTTTATTAATAATAATTCATTTAAATCAATTAAATACATGAAAAATATTTAACCTAAGTTTTTCAATCTTTTTGTGCATGAAATATACTCAATAATTCGTGCATAATCAAATATGGGAAGATTTGAAGAGAATTGATCATGATTGGTACAAAATAGCATGGAAAATATTGAAAAAAAGATCTTTGAAAATCAAATCTCTCAAACCATGAATGCCAAGGATTTGGATTGTTTTATTTGACCTAATTCACTCTATACTTAAGCCTGAACACAAACCTAATGCAGAAAACCCCTAAGCTACGCAGAAAAGCATCCATTGAACTTGAAATTTTTTGCCAAAAACTCAATTCTGAAAACCTAGTTCTAGGGTGATTCAAGGCCAAATAGCTATTCCATTAGCTTCCTTAAGGATCATAGGACGTGTTCCAATCATTCCCTAAGCCTCATACTCAAGGAAACGTGAAATCACCATTGAAGTTGGTAAAGAAAAGTTCAGAATCGCTTTCTATCATTCATGCATTGTTAACATATTTCATTGTTATTTTTGTGTTTAGAATAATGTTTGCAAGCTAACCATATGCTTTGATTGGATTATTATGCGCTGTATGCAAAGATGCCATGGTCGTGTTTTAGGGTTTACAGGACCTGGGATTAGGGTTTTTCAAATAAGGAAAAATTGGCCTTCAAGACTTGGACCATTGAATCCAGCATGCTCAGACGATCACAAGGCTACCCTCGCGCCTAATTTATGGAGCCCCTGGGGCTAGTCGCTATTTTCTGATATGTTGCCTAAGGGAACGGTGTAAAAACCGTTGCCTATGTTTGTTATGTTTTCAGGAAGAACGAAGACGTGAGGAAGATGATGATGTGTAAGGCTCTGAGTGGGGCGTTTAAAAGTTCGCGCTAAAATATCATTAACGTTTGTTTTTATTTTATATTAATTGTTTGATATTAAATGTACAAACGCGTTGAGTGGAGCAGTTGGTAGAAGGCATCGCTGGTAATCTCTATGACCTGGGTTCGAGCCCCAGGTCCTCACCCCCTTTCCATATATTTTTCCAATTAATATTCGCATGCAGGTACAATGTTGTGGTCCATGATGCACCTACAAAATCCAACATCCACGTGCCCAAGGAGATTAATCAGAAGGCCACAATCTGAAGCGTACCATAAGTCCTAGTCAATGCATCACACGCTGCCTGGAAAAAGTCAAAAGGGCCTCAGAATCTTGGGCCAGATTGCTAAAAGAAACACCTCAAATTTGGGGCAGACCCCCTTTGGTTTGCAAATTTTCTTCACTTTCTTTATTTTTCATAATTTTTGTTTTCTTTTAATTATTGTTTGTTCAATTAATTTAATGTTTTCATAAAATATAAAAAAAAAACACATAAAAATCAGAAAAGAGAAAAATAATAAGTATTTTTATTTTTAGTATTTTCATAAATAAATTCATAAATTAATTAGTTTTAAATTAGGTTAATCTTAACTTTTTTAATAAAAATCTAAAAAATATAGAATTAGGGTTTAATTAATTTTTATCTCTTTTTATTTTCCTTTCATGATAATTAAATAATTAAATATTTATTTTTATAATTAAAATTGCATGTAAATTAATTAGGGTTAATTTTAGGGTAAAACTTTAATCTTCCTTTTTAAATTAAAGTAACTAGAATTAGGGTTAGCATTTATTTAATTAATTCTTTTTCCCATTTAAAATCATAAAATACCAAAAAAAACAATTTCCTTTTCTTTTTAATTTTAATTAATTCATCGTCTAATTTAATTTTGCAAAAAGGGTCCAACGCCCTCGTTTCTAATTTAATTCTTATTCGCATATTTATTTTATTTCGTTTAATATTCATGTATCTCTCCCAAAGCCGTGTAATTAAATTTCTCGCACTTTATTTTCTTTACTTTCTTTATTTTTTCTGTCAAATCGGGTTCAAGAAATTTTGGCGATGTGGACCCGCGCCTTTTGTAATAGCTTAGAATCTTTTACTTTCTCGCAATATTTTAACTGTTAATCAAGGCATGAAAGAATGTATGGACAAAAAAATAAAAACAAACGCATAGATCACCCATAACCTGACAAGACAAAAATAAACGAATCTGACACACAAATCACACACCACCCCTAAGGTACGCCTCACTGTTGCCTTGCCTCGAAAGGTGATCGTCGAGTAGAGGATGTCTTAGTAAGTCCTCATGATCCGGGAACCTGGCATGAGGGTAGCTTCTAAGGTGTCTTCCCATTGCTCTGATGATCACCATGTCCCGAAACTCGAATTGACCCGAGCACCTCCAACGGTGGTGCTACCTACCTCTCAATGGTGGGATGGCACTACTTTAAAGGACATTTACACAGACGAATTCCTTAGGGTAGGTAGACGACTCTAGATACTTGCTCTAATTTCAAAACAAATCAAAAAATACTTTTCACACCGACACATTTTCAAAAAGCTTTCGAAAGCATTTTTTCAAACACTCTTGAGGACCGATACAAGAGTCGAACTGGAATTTTCAAAGAAACTTTTTAAAACCCACATTTGAAAAGCAAACAAACCATTTTTGAAAACACAATGAGCAAGTATCTAAGAGCCCATGGATAACCATGGATAGAAAGGGTGCTAACACCTTCCCTTTCTATAATCTACCTCCCGAACCGAGAGCAATCTCTTTAAGGAATTTTTCTGTGCTTTTGTCCTTTCCATTTGGAGAAAATAAAAGACGGTGGCGACTCTTGCTTCCGCGACATTTCATGAACCAGCGTTAAACAGTCAGTTCCAGATCCACCGATCACACATGCGTACTTGTTTATTGTGTTCAATTAATGTCTACAAAACCTACATGCCATGAAATACAAGAAATTTCAAAATTTTACATACATGAGCCGACCTATAACTCTGAGCGGTTGGTGCACGCCTGATTAAAAAACATATTTAGGCTTATTTTACTGGAATGCGTTGACGCATCCCTGCATAGGTCGACGCGTCACTGTTTGGCAGCCCATCATATCTTAGTTTTTATTATGTGGTTCCATTTGCATGCATCCATTTGCTGTGTTGTTGTTCCCTCTTTCTAGCATTCATTCGGCCTCCCTCCATCTCAAAACCCTAAAAACCCACTGTGTCATTTCAACTCCAAATCTCTCCAAACCTTCATCCATGGCTTCTAGGGCAACAAAGAAAAGAAGTATCAGAGGTAGCTCTTCAAATCAAACTTGGGTTACTCCTCTATCACTTCTTCCTCCTGATCTCATTGAAAAGTATGATGAAAAGTTTGCTAGAAGAAGGTTGGTTAGGCAATTTTGTGCCTTCCGTATCACTCTTAAACGCTTGCATATCTCAGATGTGGTGGAATTGTTGGACCATCAAAAGGTGTTTCCATTCCTTGAGTTGGATGGAGACTACAACGAGGTACTCGTCAAGGTATTCTATGCGGTTATACAAGGTAAATTCTCCGATCACCAATTTTCATACAGAATTGCAAATAAGGTTGTCAAGGTAGATGATGAAATTTGGAAAATTTTTGAGTTGTTCCCTGTTGACACTGATGCTGTTAAAATCACTAGCGCTAAGCTTCCTGCAGACTATGACTTCAAACATGCCTTGAACTCCGTGTTAAAACGACCATATCCTGAGAGTTTTGTGCAAAGTAGTGCTTTTCCAAAAACTGTCACAACAGGTCAATTGGTTCCTCTAGCTAGAATTATGTAATGGATTGTGTCAAGGATAATTCGCCCCAAAAAGGGTGGGTTGTCCCGTATTGATCAACTTGAGGTTATGTTAATTTGGGCTATTCTAAACAAAATTACGATTAATTGGCCATATTACATCACTAGCCGATTATTTACATTGAGGGATTCCCCTAGAGGATCTGCTTTGGGGTGTCCATCTTTCATTCATGGAATTCTAAGTCAAGTAAACCTTAATCTTACTGGTATTTCACCTACACCTATTCTGCTGGATTCAGATTTTACCTCCAAAACTCTCGCACTTATGGGTCATCAATGGAATCCCCAGCTTGGTAAGTACAAGTACTTTGTGAAGTTAAACTCAGTAATGCTTCGAAATGAAGATGTTGAACATGATGATGAAATGGAAGATGCTGAGGGTGGTGAAGTTGGTACTGAGAATCAAGAAAGTGCGGAAGAGGATGAAGAAAATGACGAAGGCAATGATGACCATGAGCCTCATAGATCCTATGACGAGGTGATGCGCAAAGTTGAGGAAATGCACGTCCACCATCATGAAGACATGGTATTAGCAAATGAACGAATTAACAATCTTGCTGGAATAGTCAACCTTAAAAACATTCAGTTTAAGGATTATGCTAGCCTCTAAGACCGCCGATATAACACTCTTTATGAAATAATGGAAACGCAAAACACAAACTTGGAAAACTTTCAGTCGGCTTTCATGTCTCGCTTTCAACCAAACCAACCTGTTGAACCACCACAAGACAATGAGGAACAACAACATTAGGTAATGTTTGGCACTTTATTTCTTGCTTGTTATGCTTATATTACTATGGTTTTGTATTAAACTAATTTACTTCTCGTACTACTTTGTGTTTTATTTTGGGTTTGTAACAATGAACATCGTATTGTATTACTTTATTGGTTATTGCATCTATTTTCATTTTCACTTGTTTCATATTGTGTGTATGTTAGTTTGTGTTCTTTTTGCAAAGTTGCAAAATATTGGTCATTCTATTTTTTTGGTTCTCTTAATCCATGTCCTTGTTTCTTTTTGATGTTGTCAAAGGGGGAGAAGGAAATGAATACACAACAAAAATATGCAATATCCCAGGGGGAGGATGATTGGATGATTTGCAACCATTGAGACGATTCATATTTGCGGTTTTTGCCATCATCAAAAAGGGGGAGTATGTGAGGGAAAAAGTGAAAGAACTGAGTTTTAATGCTTGTTAAAAACCTATCTATGCAAATATGTCATGCTTCGAACAGGTGCAAGTGAGAAACATCAAAAACAAGCATTTTTCTCAAAACAGACTGCATGAGTCGGCTCATGGAATCTTAGGTCGGCTCATGAGAAGAAGATTTTGGCTTGGAAACATCCGGGAAGGCGTACGCCTTCTCTATGTGTCGACGCATAGTTCTGGAAAAACATGAGTCGATGCATCAGGCAATGAGTCAGTGCATGACTGAAGGAATTTCAACCTCTCTCGCTCGGGAAGGCGCACGCCTTCCCTATGCATCAACGCATAGTTCTGAGAAAACATGATTCGGCGCATCAGGCAATGAGTCGGCGCATGACTGAAGGAATTTCAACCTCTCTCGCTCGGGAAGGCGCACGCCTTCTGTACACCCTGCATGAGCCGATGCATCGCTATATTGTCTCATTTTTTTCTGCTATGTTGTTACATCATGGGAATCACTTATATATATTGTTTGGCCTCTATTTTCCTAAAATAACAAGAAAAAGTGAAAGATAGACACGAGAGCTCTCTTCATCTTCAACCTCTCATCAACCATCAATAACTACACACAATCATTTTTGTTGATCAAGTTTTTGGGATTGTGTTGATAACGTCCGAATTGAAAGTGCAATTTCAGATTTGGGTAGAGATGTTTGTGGGTTTTTTCTTGAATAAAACCATTGGGGTTTTGTCCTCCAAAATTGGGGGTTTTTATCACAAGTATTTGCTTCATTGAATTCAACCGAGCTAAGGGATTGGAAGACCGTGGGGTGTTCAATCGGGTAGCGGTAACCGGAGGATTGTGAAGAAGGATTTGGGGCCAATTTCTTGGGTTCAAAATCATTCAAGGTAAAAGGAGATTTTGTTCAAGATTTGGTATACTTGATTCATCTAGAATCAAGGGAAGAGAAGTGCAACATATAAGATTCATCAAGTGACTTTAAATTGTGGTGATTGTATCTTCTCTTACAAACTTTGCAAAATTAATTTTATAATCCTAATTCTAGATTCTAGAATTGGGGGTAGAGTAGCCCACGCGAGGACGACAGGGTGAACTGCCTTAACAAATACTGTGTCCATTTTAGTTTTCTGCATTTTATTTCTATTTGCTTGAATTTGTGAGTTATCAATTTTCTTTCATTCATACAAAATAATTGTAGTGACAACCTAAAACTCACAACTCATATAGCATTCATTTGAATCGCTATAATTACTACAATTTGAGTATAACCAAACCTTGTGTAGTACGTACACCAAGTGTTTGGTGAATTTACATCTCACAAATTTGCTTTATCTTATCTGCAACTAATTGGTAATAACTTACACCTTGTTAAATCTTGCTAAAGTGATTCATCATATTCAATTTTAGTTGTGATTCTATTCTCATCATTTTCAACAAATTGGTTCACATATCCGATATTTCCAATACGTAAAGTTTAGACGATTAGATTCAGGGCTGTCTCTCTGATAAAAACTATTTTATAAAAAGCGCAAAATTTTCAAAGGGATCTATTCAACCCCCCTTCTAGATCCGTCACATCGTCTAACAATATGTGCCAACTGTTTATTTCTGCTAGACCAACAACTAACCTGATTGTTTCGATCCTAGCAACAGGTGCAAAAACTTCATCAAAGTCTATTCCTTCTTTCTGTAGAAATCCTTTCGCCACAAGCCTTGCTTTGTGTCGAGTTACTTCCCCTTTCGAATTCGTTTTCACTTTGTATACCCACTTGGCATCAATTGCCTTCTTGCCTTAAGGCAATTCGACAAGTGACCAAGTGTTGTTGTCTTTGATAGACTTCACTTCTTTGTTCATTGCTCTCACCCACTTCAAATCCTTCAATGCTTCAGCTGCATTAACAAGTTCGACATTTGAATAGAAAGCATAATGTACCAGCTCACCTTTATTATCATATGATGTAACCATACAATATTGCAATCTTGCAGGCATGCGTCTTGTTCTTTGTGGTCTGCTTGTACTTGGTATATCTGTTGGTTCCTCTTGTCGAACTTCTCTTTTGACTTGAGTTTCTCGTTCTTCGAATAGGATTTCCACTTAATCTTTCTTGACATTTTCAGTCCAATCCCATTCTTTAAACTCATCTATGATCACGTCCCTGCTGATCACAATCTGCTTTTTCACTAGATCGAACAACTTGTAGCCTCCAATTGAATGATATCCAACTAGAATCATTTAACTTGACTTGTCATCAAGTTTTCTTCTCAACTGATTTGGCACATGCTTATGTGCAATAGATCCAAATACCTTCAGATGACTCAAGCTAGGCTTCACACTAAACCAACATTCTTCTGGAGTAATTCCTTCTAGCTTCTTTGTAGGACATCTGTTCAAAATATATGTTGCAGTCGAAACAACTCCACTCCAAAACTCTTTAGGTAAATTCTTTCCTTTCTACATGCTTCTCACCATATTCATGATGGTTCGATCCTTTCTTTCTGCAATTTCATTTTGTTGTGGAGTATAGGGTGGCACCATCTCATGCATAATTCCTTCTTTTTCACATAGCCTGTCGAAATATTTCGACACATATTCTCCACCACCACTAGTTCTCAAAACTTTGAGCTTTCGACCACTTTGTCTTTTGACCATAGACTTAAACTTTGCAAATACTTCAATCACTTCACTTTTCTTCTTGATCAGACAAGTCCACAACTTTCGACTAAAATCATCTATGAATGTGACAAAGTATTTGTTACCTCCCATCAAATCCACCTGGATTGGTCCACATACATCAGAGTATATGACTTCAAGACTAGCCTTCAACCTGCTTCATGCATCCTTTCTGAAGCTATTCTTGTGTTGCTTCGCCTGCACACATTCCTCACATACCTCGTTTGGAATGTCGATTTCTGGAAATCCTAAAACCATATTTCTTCTCTTCAAATTTATGATTTCTCTGAAGTTGAGATGACCTAGTCTATAATGCCATATCCATTCATCTCTGCTAGCTTCAGTCGAAAGGCACTTGTGCTCCATCACATTTAGTTCGATCTTAAAGGTTCTATTATGAGACATAGGAGCCTTCAAGATTAATCTTCCATTTATGTCGATGACTCTCATTATCTTATCTTCAATCAACACTTTATAATTCTTTTCGACCAACTGCCCTATACTGAGCAAATGTCTCTTCATGTCTGGTATGTACAACACATTGGAAATTACTAACCTCTTGCCATCTTTCATCATAATCATAATATTACCGATACCTTCAGCTGCTAGGGTATTATTATTTGCGAATTTTACCATATTTTTCATTGAGGGCTTTATGTTGACAAACCAGTCTTTCCTTTCAGACATATGTGATAAGCATCCTAAATCCAAGTACCACTGGTCCTTGAATCTATCTTTATCTCTTGTTGTGACTATCAGCATCATCTCTTCTTCTTCATGTTTTGCAAGCTTTGCGTCACTTTCTTGATTCTTTTGTTTTTCTGGACAATCACTCGAATAATGTCCATACTTCTGACAATTGTAACATTGAATGTGACTCTTATCAGGTTTTCGACGACCACCTCTTCCTCTATTTGCAACACCACCTCTTTGGTTGCCTTGGCATGGTCTTCTTTGATTTGACATGTTTCCTTCGATTTGGTTTCCTCTACCATTCAATTTGTTGTAGCCACCTATACATCTGTCGAAACACTTTCCTTTGCCTTTGGTTTCTTTTGCTGAATGTGCCTGCAAGGCCGCACCACTCTCCGATTTTCCTGCAGCTCTTTCATTCATTCTCTGTTCATGAGATTCAAGCATCCCTTGAAGTTCTTCCTTTGTCAATTTCGATAAGGCTTTCCCCTCTTCTATCACCACTACTATGTGGTCGAACTTAGGAGCTAAAGATCTCAAGATCTTCGAAACAACAGCTCTAGTTGTTAACGTTTCTCCACATATCTTGATTTGATTTACTAGTTTTATAACTCTAGTGAAGAAATCAGACATGCTTTCACTGTCTTCCATCTGAAGCAGTTCATATGTCCTTTTATGAGTTTGTAACCTCACTTCTTTCACCTTCTCAGCGCCTCCAAAAGACTTCTCAAGGATTTCCCAAGCTTCTTTTACAGATTCTGAATCACTAATCTTTTTGAAATTGTCTGGGCTGACACATTGATGAATTATAAATAATGCTTTATAGCTCAGTTTCTCATATTCTGTGTATTTCTTCTTTTCTTCTTCTGAAGCGTTTTCTCCAAGCGCTTCGACTCCATCTTTTACAAGATCCCAAAGACCTTGACACCTGATTAAGACTTTCATCTGTTTGCACCAATTCTCATAGTTGTCTACTTTTAGAATTGGTAGAGTTGCTGGATAATTTACATTCCCATAATTTGTCATCGCGAATTCTTCAATCGTTCTTGATTGATATTTCCCTTGAATCAAAACAAAAGCTCTTGATACCAGATGTTGGAAATCCACTAAAATCTATGATGAATTTCTACCATAATGACAATTTAATTATGAGACAAACAAAGAAAGAAGACAAGACAAATAATTTCTGCAGAGTTTCTCTCTGCTCACAAACTGTGAAAACTTTATTATTCACTTTGCAACTGCAAAATACTGTGAATGTCTTGCTTGACTTGCTTATAAAAATATGGGTTAGTCTCTCTATTTATAACTGAGTTTACATCCTAAATTCAAAGCCAAAAATATCTTTTTGTTACTAAATCAAATATAATATATTTTAGACTTAAATCAAATCTATTTAAATCTAAACAAAACTAATCTTTTCGACACATACTTTTGACACACTGAATTACAATTTAACAATACTTCGTTGTGGTTGTTTTTATCTATTAATTTTTTTGTAAATTTTATGTGTAGATTGGTGTGTCCTTAAAGATGTTGTTTGCTGATGGAATAGTTAAGCGCAAAGAGTTGTAGATCACATCCAAGCTATGGTTTGCCTTTTCTATATGTACTTACCAATATTTGCTTAAGTATTTTGTACTCGCGGAAAGATGCTATTAAGGCATTAGTGACATGGCAATTTCATTCTTATGTTTTGTTGTAATCATTTTTATGTTTCATCTGTTCTGGTGTAAAATCTGGTTCAATTTAAAGTAATAATTTTCTGTTCATTTGTTGTCATGCAGCTATCTATTAAAGTTAGAGGTGTAAGGCTAACATTGTCTTGGACTCTTGGTGATCTAATTCAGACTGAAGACCATGTTCATAAAATTGGCCGGTATTCTTAAACTAGGTTGTTGTTAAGTTGAAAAGAAAGAAAATGAAAAGAGAGTGATCTTAAATACTTTTGTAGATTAAAAATCAACATCAACAATAAGAGAGTACAAGCACAATATCATTTTAGGAATGTGGTGATATCTTAAAATTTTATGATATATTATTTTCTTTAAATAAAACATCTCTTTAATGAAAATATATGTCATTTCTATGCTTAAGTTGACAGTTCAACATCTAACTACTATTTGCTTCTAAATAAACTTGTATTTTGTTAATGCAGTAGTCACACGCTAGGATTGACACCACTTCAAAAGCTGTAGTGTTAACTTCAAAGAGATCTAATATCTTATCTTCAAGGCTAGGCAGTCCGTGTTCATGGTTACTATGCAGTAAAAATGATCTTTAAATTTATGTTAAGTTTTTTACTTTATTAACTATATTAGTAATTTTAATACAATGTTATTATTATGTAACAAAATTGTTGAACAAATTACATATTTGAAACCACTAACTATATTGATAATACAATGTTGTCATTATTACATTTTTAAAAACTATAATTTTTTTTGAAACAAATGCACATAACACGTCATGCCAATACTTATATAAACATACGGATATAGTACATCATTATTATATTTTGATAACACAACGAACCAAACATAAATATTTTGAGTTTATAGAAATTGAAACATAACACAACGAACCAAACACATACATATAATGGCTAATAAAATATTATATCACAATGCTATCCACTTGACTAACTTTCAACTTTATGCCACTCAGAGAACTCATAATTTATTAATTTCATGTTATTAATGTAAATTAAAAAAAATATGGTTCTTACAAAATTATTTAAAATATTTTTAAATTAATGAATACATTTTTTTTGTAAATGAGAATAAATTTTTTATTGATCAAAATATTTTTATAAGTATCAAAACAAAAATAATATTTACATACGAGAAAATATACTACTAATTCAAATATTTTTATATATGAACAAATTATATTTAATGATTTAAATAAAAATAAAAATAAATCTTTTTTTTTAAATAATAAATTATTTTAGTTAAACAATTTTGTTTTTCTTATTTTTCATTCTTATTACATTTGAATAATAAATGCGCATAACAGATCAATACTCATGCGTATGTACATGTAACACACTATTATATGTGCAAACACACGTATATCCAATACGGATACATGCCCGATATTGATACTTCATCAATTTAAAAGTATTCATGTTTCAGAGATAAGAATATGAAGTTACTGATCAAAATATTAAATATTAACGAGAACATAAAATTATTGATCAAAATATTTAATATTAACGAAAATATGATATTACTGATCTAAAATATTTAATATTAACGAGAATATGATGTTACTGATCCAAAATATTGAATATTAACAGAAAGATAAAATTACTTATCAAAATGTTGAATATTAACGAAAACGTGAAATAACTTATCAAAATATTTTTTCATTAATTATGCATTCAAATATTTTTTTCAATAATTATTAAAAATGTTACATTACATTGTACCACATCAGTATATGTGTAAATGTATTGATAACACACCAATATCATATGAATGTACGAGTAATTATATCAAATTCCTTGCAAATGCACGGGTAACCATTACAAAATATTGTTCTATATTTTTATATACTAAAGAAATTATAGAAACTGATTTATTATCTTTTTTAAAAATAATAAATTATTTTAATTAAATAATTTTATAAAACTGATCTATTATCTCTTATAAATTGATTATCTTTTTTAATTTAAGATATAATATTTTTTAAGATAATATATAAAAAATTAAAATTTATTTTATTGATGAAAAACAACTTTAATAAAACAGTTATGTTTTTATTTTAAAAGTAATAAGTTATTTTAAAAAAATAAATTTGTTTTTTATTAATATTTTTATTATATTTTAAAAATAACTATGCGAAACCTCGGATTTATTACTAGTGATAAACAAAAAACATATTTGATTGATTTTGAAATGAAAATAAGAAATAACCAATGTATGACATGTGGCGGTACCAGAAACCGGATAATACTTGAACACGTGTTCTAATACTTACCACCAAACACTTGATGTTGAAACTCTTGAACTTCAAGCTTGATTTTCCTTCCTCATTGCTCCTTAGATTATCAAATTAACCTTTCTGTTCAATCTATCTTCCTTATAGATAATGGCACTTAATTCATTAACACCACTTTCAATTAATTCTCTTCATGTTTCTTCTTACCCTTCAAGTTCAAAGATTTCAAACACTCTTCATTTTCACTCAAAGTCCTCTCAAATTATCTCCAAAATTAATTCAAACAAGGTAAGCAGTATATATATTACTTTTTTTTTTGTTTAATTTCTCTTTAGATTTTCATTGGTGAAAGAAAAAAAAATTAGAATTGTAATAATGCAATGATGACTTAGGTTACTAATGTAGAATCTAACAAGAAATGGAGGAAACTGTTTTCAGCAACATTGGCAGCTGCTGTTATTGTTTTCAGTTCTGACATGTCTGCCCTTGCTGATCTTAACAAATTTGAGGCTGAAATGAGGGGTGAATTTGGTATTGGATCTGCTGCACAATTTGGATCAGCAGATCTTAGGTTTGTTGTTAATTTCACTTAAACAGTTAATTAATCATTACTATATTTAGGATTACTAAATCATTAGGGTTTTTATCATGCAGAAAAGCTGTGCATGTGAATGAAAATTTCAGGTAATTTCGTGTTTTACAAATTCGAACATTCTATTATGAAATTCGTCACATGATAGTAAATTATTTTGAATTTATTGACTGATACAGAAGAGCCAATTTCACATCTGCTGATATGAGAGAATCTGATTTTAGTGGTTCTACCTTCAATGGTGCATACATGGAAAAAGCTGTTGCATTCAAAGCAAATTTTACAGGTATAGGTTTTTAGTGAATTCTATATGTAAAAAATACCTAATGCGTTTACGATGTATTATAATTTCTTTGAATCTTTTTGTGCGACATTTTTTAGGTGCTGATTTGAGTGATACGTTGATGGATCGAATGGTAACTAACTACGTCAATTTAAACAAATTAGTTTTATCTATAAGCATGCTTTTCTATCTTTTGATTTTCTTGTTTGGGATTTAACAGGTTCTTAATGAAGCAAATCTCACGAATGCGATTCTTTCCAGAACAGTCCTCACACGGAGTGATCTTGGAGGCGCTGTCATTGAAGGTGCTGACTTTAGTGATGCTGTGTTGGATCTTCCACAAAAGCTGGTACAATCGACAACTGACAACTGATTCTATCGAACACTAATCGATCTTCTTGTTCAATTAATGTTGAATAGAATGTGTTTCGATGTGGTCAAAATGATTTTTTGGCGTAGAATTTATCAAATATGAATTATGACAGACGATGATGAATGATATTTGATTAAATTATGTAGGCTTTATGCAAGTATGCTAGTGGCACAAATCCTGTAACAGGAGTAAGCACTAGAGTGAGTTTAGGTTGTGGGAACAAACGACGAAATGCTTATGGTACCCCATCATCTCCATTGTTGAGTGCTCCACCACAGAAACTTCTTGATCGAGATGGTTTTTGCGATGAATCAACAGGCCTCTGCGATTCAAAGTAGCTAGCTGCTCGGAGTAAGCATTGCTATCAGACCATATTCTTGTAAATATAGCAGGGACAACAATTGAGGCTATGTGTGATTTTTGGACTTCTAAGAGCATAACTGCCTTCAAAAAATCACGCTTATTGTTTTGATCAATGATTTCTCATTGAAATTTATGACAAAACTTGCATGATATTTGAACGTCAATTTCTTGTTTAAATTTGTGTGTGGATATTCCTTGAAGGAAATTGTAACTCTGATGAAAAAATAGGCACCTTTTACATTTTTTTTATGCAGTAGAAGTGCATTATTTGAATTATTTTTTTAACATAAACCAAAGGATTTAATAGAAAAATGCAAAATAACTTGAGTACAAGCTGGCCTCAAGTTAAAACAGAGTGACAATAGAGAGAAATTAAAATAAGAGAAATCATAACTATCGCAATCTAACAATCTTGTTATTAAGCTATTCTTTGCAACAAAAAGTGCATATCCTTTTCTTTTTATTTTTGGATAAGAATTCAAGAGCTTTATTACATTCACATGGTCCATGTTAGAACATGCACCTCAGCAAATCAATTGTCAATGAAGACTTATAAGTTATACCCTCCAAATTTCTGTTTTGCAAATTGTAACATTATTAGAATCAACATGAAATGAGAGAGAAAAAAGCTATGAAAATCTATCATTAAGCTTGAATGATTGTGATCAATACAACAATGATATATAGCTTACGCTACAAGCCATAAAACTAACTCACAAACTGTAACTAACTACTTGTCTGAAATGGAAAGCTCTTGGCTAACTTTTGAAAACCAGTTGCAAGTTTGTTTAATGGCTAAAAATGAAGCTTCCATCATTCACAACAACTCATTCTTCTAGCTATGCTGGTATATTTTCAACATCCCCCCTCACTCTTAATCATAGTAAACATCTAACATGCCAAGCTTGAAAATAAAAGAGTTGAACTTGGTTGGATGCAAGAATTTGGTGAGGAAATCTGCGAGTTGCTCTTGAGAGGAGATAAGTAGTAATATCAACATTTATTATTTGAATTTTCCCTCTTAATTAATGGCAATAAATCTCAAGATGTATTGTCCTCTCATGAAAAACACGATTGGATATTATATGGAGTGTGTAAATGTTTGTTGGCAACAATTTTGGTAAAACAATATGCTGATAATGTTTTGGTAAAAGTCTCGACATTTGTAGTAAACTGTTTTGAATGATGTCAAAGCAGATGTTTTGACATCTGCCTCCTGAACTGATCTCAGCCAACATCAGTATATGTTTTTCTGTTTCCTGATTTCCAGCGTTCCATAATTCAAGATTTGTAACTCACAGGCAACGAAAAATATGGAGAAATATTTTTCAAAATGCATGAATTTTATCTTGACCTGTTTTTATGGAAATATTCAAAAAAATTGAATATTGGGTTTTAAAGCTCAAGCCCACAGCTGCGCATATATAAGGACTTGCTTCCTTATTCAAACGACTGCAACTTTTGAAGAAGAATACTTTCTTTCTGTTTTAAAAAATCTAAGTCTTTTAATTGTCAAATACTTTAGTATTGATTGAATACCTGTGTTGTTATTTGGGTTGTTAATTGTGTATCATTCATAAGTTTTTAAGCATTGAATGATTGAAGTTTTTAAACTTATTATTTCTGTTGTTTCTTCACTGTAAGTGATTGAAGGGATTTGAGGAGGACCTCATACCTAGGTGAGTCTTAGGTAGAAGTATAACACAGGTAGTGATTAAGTGATTAGATCATAAACTGGTTGTTTACTGAGGGTCAATGAATTGATACTATTTAGTGGACTTGTCCCTGCCTTGGTAACCTTCAGAGTAGGTGTTATTGTACACTGAATTGGGTAACAATCTTTTGTGTTTCTACTGCTTTTGTTATTACTGCTCTTTACTTGTAAACAAATATTTGTATCGTGACATCTCATTCGACATCACATATCTGATATCAGAATTCCAATTGCTATCAGAGCAAACATCCTGCTCTTTATCTGGGTGAGATTCAGGGAAGATACTTTCTGGTACTATAGACAAGGAAGGAGGATTTGTAAACAGGCCACCCATTCTGGATGGAAGTAATTATGACTACTGGAAACCATGTATAGTTGCCTTTTTAAAGTCTTTTGACAGCAGGGCTTAGAAAGCTTGTTTTAAAAGGATGGAAACACCTTGTCAAATTGGGAGAAAATTGAGAACCTACTTCTAAGTTAAAACCAAAAGAAGATTAGTCTAAAGAAGAAGATGAAATTTCTCTTGGAAATTGTGATACGGTGGGAAGAACTGACTGTTTTTTGGAATGCTGGTTTGCATTTTGCGTTTTGTATTCGCAAAATATCGCGGTAAGCAAGAGTCGCCACCGACTTTTATTTTATCCAACAAGGAAAGGAAAAAAAGCACAGAAAAATTCCTTTTTCGAGATTATTTCTCGGATTCGGGGGGTAGATTATAGAAAGGGAAGGTGTTAGCACCCTTTCTATCCGTGGTTATCCACGGGCTCTTAGGTACTTGCTCAATTGTTTTCAAAATATTGCTTTCTTTATGCTTGTGGGTTTGAAAAAAAATTTATTTGAAACTTCAATTTAACTCTTGCTTCTGTCCTCAAGAGTGTATGAAGTGTTTTTGAAAACTTTGTTCGAAAAAAGTGTAAGTGTGAAAAAGATTTTTGTTTTTAAAAGAGCAAGTACTTAAGAACCATCTACCTACTCGAAAAAGGAATCGTTCTATGTTAATTTCCTTTAGACAATGCTATCCTACTATTGATGAGTAGGTAGCACCATCGTTGGAGTTTAAGGGTCAATTCGAATTTAGGGACTTACGGTCACCAAAGCAATGTTAGGATGCCTTAGCGGTAACCCTAATATCTTAGATCATTTGTTTGAGGAAACAATATTCGAGGCAACCATTTCGAGGAGACTATGATCTTTTAGACAAGAGGGCGACCTCTAAAACTACCTATACTCAATGACCGTGTACGAAGGCAACCAAGTGGGGTGTACCCTAGGAGTGCGCATGTGCGAGTGTGTCGTTTTCAGTTAATTTTATCTTTGTACATGTTGATGGTGATCTAAGTTGATTTTAGGTTAAAACATTCAGTCTTGTCATGCAACCCTATTATCAAACATCTAACAGTTATAATTTGCGGAAAATAAATTGCGGAATTTAAATTACAAGGCGTCGGGTATTTACATCGCCAAAGACAGACCCTTTAAAAATAAATAAAGCGATAAAAAATAAATAAAGATCCTATGTACTATTACAAACTAGAATCAAATACATAATAGGATAAAAGAAAATAAATCGCATGCGGAAAATTAAATCGAGCGCAAACTAGGGTTTTGACCCTTTTTGTTAAAGAAAAGATCTTTTTTTTTGTTTTTTATTTTAAGAAAGAAATTAACTAAATTAATTACTAAATTGAATTAAATAAATAAATTAATAAAAAAAAATTATTTTTGGCCTTTTTGTTATTTTAAGAAAGAAAATAAAATTAATTGAATTAGTAAAACCCTAATTAAGTCTAATTTAATTTTAATTATTTACAAAAATGTTAAAGTTATTCTAATTAAGAACCTAAATTAATTTAATTAGTATTTATTAATAAAAAATAAAAGTTAAAGTTTAATTTGATAAAAATATTTTTGGTGATTTTATTTTATAAAAAGGCTGAATTTTAATTGGTTAGAAATTAAATAAAATATAATAAAACAATTAAATAAAACAAAAAATAAATAGGAGAGAGTAAGGGGTTTTGGACATGTTTTAGTGGTGTGATTAGTAATCCTGAAGTCCATTTGGATTTGGCCTTGTTGACTTTGCAGATTAGGTGTATATGCACTGACTTTGCCTATGGTAGACCCTCACTCCTGGATCACCAGATCTGACCTTTGGCCATCTGGCTATTGGATGCCTGAAGGTGTATGGTACGTTGTAGCAAGGCAAATGCACTCAATTACCTGAAAAATAAAATTATGAAGGAAAGTGGGAGACCTGGGATTCGAACCCAGGTCCTGATGGATCTTACCAATACACGCTTGCCACTAGGCCACTAGTCCTTGTTTGTTAGTATAATACAAAGGAATTATAATATAAACAAAACAAATTATATGCCAGAAAATAAAAAATGCGCGAAAATTAATTTGAATTGGCCAATGGGAGAACGACAGCTCGTCGTCTCCTACCTCCGAATCCTGCAAATATTACCTGCGGATTTGGATCCGCGGCTAAATGCGCAAGCTTGCTCTAAAATCCATTCCAGATCATGAAAACAAATTCCACGACCATGGTTGGACTCGTCTTGGCTCCCTGATCAACACTATGCCCTTCTTGAGTCCTGATTTTTCCTGAAAAAGAAAACCCTAAAACACAAACGAAGAACCCTAGCTATGGGGGGTTCTTCATTTAGGCCAGAACAATGCATTTGGATAATGCCAAACGTTTGCAAATGTTGTAAGGAGTATAAATATGCCAATGATTTATTCAAATGATGCAAGAATGATGAATCACGAATTCAAGAACCAAGGTGATTATCGTGACACTTACAGTGCTTTGTGGTATGTGAGAACGCTTGCTCTTGATCCAGGAAGATTCAGTGTATGTCCAGGAAACGATTGGGATCAGTCTAAGCTTCTGAAATTACCTCTAAGTACGGTTTTGATTTCAAACTTTTTAGTGAATTTTGCAACTTTGGTATTGCCTCGTTCTACAGCCTCCAACCCTTGTCTCGTGTGTCTTAGCTTGCTTATGTATGGTACAATGTGCTAGGGTAACAAATTTGGCTTGAATCTTCTCCCATAAATGCTTTGGGATTTGATTTGATTCACCCTTTAAACCTTTCCAAATTTGCCTAATCTCCATCTTTTTGTACATGATATGGTGTGATCCGAATTTGTTGATGATCATGATGATAATTAAGATCTGAAACAGCCAAAAAATCTTAGGTAATCAAAGTTTGGGATCTTATATGATTTAATTTGATTTAAAATGAATAAATTCAATAAAAAAATCAAATAAAATAATAAAAAAGAGATATGGGCTCATGGCTGAAGCTAGGACACGTGGAAAATGATGCAAGCTCAAATCAAATGGAAAAGAATGGGCCCATTTGACAAAATTTAAAGTTTTGAGGATAGTTGACTTTTGGCAATTTTGCAAAAATGTCCAACTTCTTTAATTTTGAACTTTTGGAGGTGTTCTTGGACTTTTTAGAAATCTTGAGATGTCCTTTAACCAACCCTTTTGGTCTCATCTCATTTTTATGTTCCATGCTCAAGTTATAAGCTTTGGCAAAAAATGTGTTTTTGTTGACTTTAAAAAATGACCTATAATGTCCAAATTCATAACTTCTTGTGAGTGCATATTTTGATCATGGGGTATGAAGATGTATTGTAGGAAATTGCATCCTCTTCAAAATGAGCTTTGGATGGATCATTTATCATAAATTATAAGAAAGTTATGCTTGGTCAAAGTTTAGTTGACTTTTCCTATAAAACCCTAATTTAACAACTTTTGAGTCTTGATGAATTTTGAGCAATCCTTGATGAATCATGATCAACCATTGATCAAATGATGAAATATCCTTCCAAATGAGAGTGTTGATAAAAAACCTTGAAGTTTGACTGTTTATAGGTCACAGTTGACTTTTTCCCTAGCATAGTCGATTTTTGGACCCTTTGAGCAATTGACTGAGCAAACTTTCTCTGCAAGGCTTGAAATTTGACATGGATGATCTTGAGAGCATATTAGGATATCGAGGAGCACTTTAGGTAATTTGGACTCAAATATCTTGATGCAACACAAAACCCTAATTTGAGGTTGACTGCCTTAGGAGATGACTTGTCTGACCCACTCTTGAGCAAACTTGAGCAACTTGGAGATTTTTCTTGCAATGTTTTGAGGAATATGAGAGGGAAAATTTTGGGGTACAACAGCTGCCCCTGTTCAATCTTCTTAAACCTGAGGATGTAGATTGGCTTTCGTGCCTTTCGTGATCCGAAGGTGGAAGATGATTGAACACTAAAGTGCCCAAAAATTTGCACTCGCATGAAAGTGGTATCAACCTTGTGATGTCGGGAATGGGCTTACAGATGCCATTTGGAGATTTTTGGTGAGGGGATGGGCTTAAAGATGCCATCTGCAGGAGTGTCGATCGCATAAGAGATTCCTTAGCGAGAACTTGCATACCTGTTGTTGTGGAAGATTCCGCTGGGGAAGTCTAACTTTTGTTGAGATTTGGGAACTTGCCTATACTTCAGCTGAGAGAACATCTCTGCTGAGTTTTAAGAACTTGTCCGTAATTCAACTGGGGGAAATCTGTCGAGATTTAGAACCTTATCTGTAATTCAACCGAGAATAATTCAGTTGAGATTTAAGAACCGGTCAATACTTCGACTGAGGAGAATTGCCGAGATTTAGAACCTTATCTGTAATTCAACCGAGAATAATTCAGTTGAGATTTAAGAACCGGTCAGGTCTTCGACTGAGGGAAACATCTTCATCAAGATCTAGGACTATCTGGTCTTCAACGGAGAATAATTCTGTTGAGATTTAAGACCTCGTCCACACTTTGACGGAGGAAAATTGTCAAGATTTAGAACCTTATCTGTAATTCAACCGAGGATAATTCAGTTGAGATTTAAGAACCGGTCAGGTATTCGACTGAGAGAAACATCTTCATCAAGATCTAGGACTGTCTGGTCTTCAACAGAGGATAATTCTGTTGAGATTTAAGAACTCGTCCACACTTTGACGGAGGAAAATTGTCGAGATTAAGAACCTTATCTGTAATTCAACCGAGAATAATTCAATTGAGATTTAAGAACCGGTCAAGTCTTCGACTAAGGGAAACATCTTCATCAAGATCTAGGACTGTCTGGTCTTCAACGGAGTATAATTCTGTTGAGATTTTAGAACTCGTCCACACTTCGAAGGAGGAAAATTGTCGAGATTGAGAACCTTATCTGTAATTCAATCGAGAATAATTCAGTTGAGATTTAAGAATCGGTCAGGTCTTCGACTAAGGGAAACATCTTCATCAAGATCTAGGACTGTCTGGTCTTCAACGGAGGATAATTCTGTTGAGATTTAAGAACTTGTCCACACTTCGACGGAGGAAGATTGTCGAGATTGAGAACCTTATCTGTAATTCAACCGAGAATAATTCAATTGAGATTTAAGAACCGGCCAGGTCTTCGATTAAGGGAAACATCTTCATCAAGATCTAGGACTGTATGGTCTTCAACGGAGGATAATTCTGTTGAGATTTAAGAACTTGTCCACACTTCGACGGAGGAAAATTATCGAGATTGAGAACCTTATCTGTAATTCAACCGAGAATAATTCAGTTGAGATTTAAGAATCGGTCAGGTCTTCGACTAAGGGAAACATCTTCATCAAGATCTAGGACTGTCTGGTCTTCAACGGAGGATAATTCTGTTGAGATTTAAGAACTTGTCCACACTTCGACGGAGGAAAATTGTCGAGATTGAGAACCTTATCTGTAATTCAACCGAGAATAATTCAGTTGAGATTTAAGAACCAGTCAGGTCTTCGACTAAGGGAAACATCTTCATCAAGATCTAGGATTGTCTGTTTACTTCAACAAAGAATAATTCTGTTGAGATTTTAGAACTCGTCCACACTTCGACGGAGGAAATTTGTCGAGATTGAGAACCTTATATGTAATTCAACCGAGAATAATTCAGTTGAGATTTAAGAACCGGTCAGGTCTTCGACTGAGGGAAACATCTTCATCAAGATCTAGGACTGTCTGTTTACTTCAACGGAGAATAATTCTGTTGAGATTTAAGAACTCGTCCACACTTCGACGAAGGAAAATTGTCGAGATTGAGAACCTTATCTGTAATTCAACCGAGAATAATTCAGTTGAGATTTAAGAACCGGTCAGTTCTTCGACATAGCTGAGAACCTAACTGCATCCTTCCTGAAAAGTAAAGGTCAGTCGTATGCAATGCATGATATATATCAAGCAATGATGTTCTCAAAATAAATGAGATTGTGTTATATGATGCGTATATGCATGTATCATGATGTATGGAAATGTAATGTTTTAGCTGGGGGAAAATAAATCCCGGATAGCTGCTGGAGAATAGAGTTGGATTCTTTGTTTCCGCTAGAGACAGGGGATGAAGATGATTGTGAGAATAAGCCTGCAGGAGAGGATAACTCCGTTGGGGAATAAACTGACAAGGAGATTACTCTGTGGGGAAGAGATGCTCTGCTGAGGATTTCGCTGATAAATTCCGTTGGGGATGAATTACCGTTGCTGGTGATACTGAATCCTGCCGGGGATTTGAATTCTGCTGGTGAAAGGAAAGAACTCCGCTGGGGATGATCTTTTAGTTGCGACTTCACTGGGGATAACCTTTTTAGACTCTAATGGGGATATTCCTTTTAGCTTTGTTGGGAATAATCTTCCAAAGTCTACTGGGGATGATTCTCCAAGCTCTACTGGGGAAACTTTTTCAGACTGCGCTGGGAAAAATTTCAAACTCCACTAGGGATATCTTGTACTCTGCCGAGGAATATTCTTATACTCCGCTGGGGAATATTAAGACTGTCGGGGATATTAAGCCTTTTCAGTGTTTATGGTAGATAAACTCTGCTTGGGGATAATATTACCGATTCATTCACAGTTGCAAGTCTCAGCTGGGGAGAGCTGTCATTATTGTCTCTTCTTACTCTGCGGGGAGTGAAAGCACCTTAGCCATATTCTTCAGTTGAATTTATCTTGTACCTGGTGGGCAGATCAACTGTACAGTTTGGACAATTCTTATTTTCCCCTGTTTCTGATATTACCAGCAATGGTCTTTTGTTTCGCATGTAAATATTTATGAGCAGCAATTAATGTCAAGTGCATATATAAAAAATGAACATTGGACGTTCTTTGCAAAACAAAACAGATAAAGGAAAAAAAGTTTGAAATTTCTTTGGAAATGAATTGTATTGATTTTGAAGTTTGGCCTGTAAATAGGCGTTTTTGTACAAGAGGCCGACGTCCTGGTAAGAGAACACCTCCGAACAAATAGAATTTATACAATTTGTGAAAAGAAAACAAAACAGCTATGTGAACAATCCCACTGGGTTCCAACTCTACTATTGTCCTTATGTTCTCGAGCATCTCATCACTTTGCTATTGGTTGAAGGTAGGTCAGATTGATTAGTGTCGTCGGAGCTTGATAGTTGATACCGAAGTCTGGATGCAAGGTGATCCAATGAGACATAGTGTTACACTTTTATCCCTAACTTTTGCCTGGACCGCCCTTTCGGGTTTTTAGTCCACCGGGATACCCTTTTTTGCCCAAGCCGCCTTTTCAGGTTTTCGACTTGTCGGGTGTACAAATTTTTTCATTTTCATCCCTTATTTTTGCCCGAACCCTTTTGGTTCGCTGGGAAGCCATTATTTTTGCCTAGGTCAGTCGACCTAGCGAGTCTTTGATTATGCGTAGTATCTTTTCACTATGTCTGCATTGACGGGGTGAGGAAGGTCGTCACCATCCATGGTGGTTAGAATCATAGCTCCTCCTGCGAAGATTTTCTTAACCACAAATGGCCCTTCGTAAGTAGGGGTCCATTTGCCCCTGGGATCACCTTGAGGTTGTATGATGTGCTTGATCACCAGATCCCCAACTTGATACTCTTGTCGTCTAACTTTCTTGTTAAATGCCTTGATCATCCGTTTTTGGTACGTCTGACCATGAAAAATAACAGTGAGTCTCTTTTTGTTTATTAAGTTCAGATGATCAAGCCGGGTCTGAATTCAGTCATCTTTGCTCAAACATGTATCCTTCATAATCCGAAGAGAGGGTATCTGAACTTTAATGGGTAATACGGCCTCTATGCCATATACCAAGGAATAGGGTGTTTCCCCTGTTGACGTCCGCGCTGAGGCACGGTACCCATGAAGAGAAAATGGTAACATCTCGTGCTAATCTTTGTATATCACCGTCATCTTCTGCACAATCTTCTTGATATTCTTATTAGCCGCTTCTACAGCCTCATTCATCTTCGGCCGATAAGGAGAAGAGTTGTGATGTTGTATCTTGAACGGTTTGTAGAGCTCAGTGATCATATTATTATTGAGATTGGTACCATTGTCCGTAATAATCCTCTCTGGTACACCATATCGACAGATCAGGTTGTGCCGAATGAACCGTGCCATGACATTCTTGGTTACAGTTGCAAAGGAAGCTGCTTCAACCCACTTTGTAAAGTAATCAATTGCTACCAGGATGAAATGATGCCCGTTGGATGCTGTAGGTCTGATCTCGCCGATCATATCGATGCCTCACATTGCAAAAGGCCAACAGAGTTGTCAGGACGTCCACCTCCTTTGGTATAAAAAAGGGTAGTGTGAGCCAACATGTACTGTCTCAACCGACGAGCAGCCCATGCCAAAGCGTAGCAAGTTCTCTCGAGCAGTGAATATTGGGTCTCACAGTCGGTGAACTTTTTGCTAAAGCAGTAAATAACATGCTCTTTTTGGCCAGACTCGTCATGCTGCCCCAACACACACCTCTTTGTATTATCCAGCACTTTTAAGTATAAGATCAATGGTCTTCCTTCAACTGGAGGCATCAGGATTGGTGGCTTGGAGGTGGTAAACCCCTTTCTTCTTGAAGCAGTAGTTTAACAAGTTCCCCAGGCACTTCACAATCATCCTCACCTTCGTCCTCGACTTGGTTGATCGGACTTTCGAAGTCATAACCGGTAGTAGCAGAGTCGTTATCAGTGGGATCCAGAGTGGATGTAGATCATGATACGTGAGTGTGTGTAAAATAGTTGTTTTGCAATATATAAAAAGAAAAACAAGGAGCGTAAGATTTGATATGCAAGAAACGTCCAATGCTTTTATTAATGATATATGTAGATGATACACATAAATCCCTCACAAATGAAGCCACGGTGCCCTGGGTAAGACACCGGGCCATAAAGTTTAAAACATTGTCTGTTACAAATTCAAAACAAAAAGTCTCATTACTGAGTAACAAAAGAAATTGGGATGGAGTCCTTTGCTGTCCAGTTATTTAGTCCACCATCAGTAGTAGGATAGATCCAACTGTCGAACTCAGACTCTTCAACATCGTCTTCAATAGCATTTACTCTTGAATTGCTGATAAACAGGGGAGGTCTTCTGATCCGTGCACTCCGAACAACCCTTTGAGCTTCTGCAGTGAAACCCAAACCAAACTTGTCAGTCTTCTGTGCAAAATCAGGGAGTTGGCCCCAATTTACACACCCGCCTTTCTCGACAACAGCCCGGGCATCCTTGAAGGAAGCCATCTTCATTAGAGGATCTTCAACAACAGTCTCGGTTGATGCCAGCGTCTGGGGAACCTCTTCAAAGTGTTGAAATGGGGTCTCAATGAACTCCCCATCCATCTCTACATATCGGAAAAAGTTGAGGTGGCTCACCATGTACTCCTCTTCTCTTTGTACTATCACAATCTTCCCTTTCACCGGGTACTTTAGCTTCTGGTGGAGCGTAGACGTCACTGCCCTAGCTTTGTGGATCCATGGGCGACCCAGCAAACAAGAATAAGATGGCTGAATGTCCATCACATAGAATTTAGAGGCGAAAACTTGAGAACCAACCTTAATCGGAATATCCACTTCTCTGTGTACCATTCTCTTGGACCCTCAAAAGCCCTGACTACAATGTTGCTTGGCTTCAGCTCCATCCCTTCACAGTCTAACCGGTCTAGAGCTTTCTTGGGTAACACATTCAATGAAGTTCCAGTATCCACCAATACGTGAGCGAGAGTAGTGCCCCTGTATTCAATGGAGACATGCAGGGCGTCATTATGATTCTTCCCTTTAACAGTCAAGTCGGTGTCAGAGAAGCCCAACCCATTATCAGTAGTCAGACTAGCCAAACAATCTTTAAACTGATCAGCTGATGTTTCTTGCGGTACGTGCGCAGTCTTCAGGAAAGCAATTAGAGCCTTGGCATGGGCTTCTGAGCATAGCAATAGCGACAACATAGAGATTTTGGAAGGGGTTTGCCCCAGCTGCTCAACTATATTGTAGTCACTCTTTTTGATGATCTTTATAATTTCTTCCATCTCTTGTCTAGAGGCTTCAATAGTAATTGTCTTCGGTGCCTCCGTCTGGGCAGGCTCACCGGTGGTCTCTTTGCCCCGAGCGTCAGAGGATTCGGCAACAAGGGTAAGAATGGGAACTTGAACAGGAATAGTATCAGGTACACTGGCAGGTGTAATAACAACAGGTTTCCGAACAGTTGGTGGAGAGATCTCAGGGGAGAACAGCCTTCCGCTGCGGGTGACTTTACTGGATCCAACAATATTGCTGACATCAGTATCAGCGTCCAAATCTTGCTTAACTCCGTGATAGTATATGTCAGCCCCATAATGCCACGGAACAACTTTATTGGATGTATAGGGGATAGGCCCTGGAACAGTGATGATCAATGGTGCGATTCTTGGAACAAATGTAATTCTAACAGGCTTTCTCGTGGAAGCCTTAGAAGAATTTTTGAAAATGGTGATTATAGCAACTTCTTCAGTAGGAATCAAAGGAACAAAAGTCTTCTCAAACAGGATTTCTTTATTATCCATCAGGCGTTGGACACCTGACTTCAAAAGATAACAACCGGTAGGTAGGACATAACACATATGGCAACCTTCATCATAGCCCGAAAATAAACCAGCTAACAAAAGGTTCTTCTTCACAGTCATTAAGGGAGTAACAATGTCTTCCACAGAAACCACAAACGAGTCTTTATCTATAGCATTCACTCTATGCCTGGGCATATGAGCTGTCACAACATTAGGTCTTTCAGGTGCTTCAAACTCAATCTCCTTAGCATCAATCAAGTCCTGTACTTTGTTCTTCAAGACCCAGCAGTCATCCGTATCATGCCCCGGGCTATCAGAATGAAAAGCACATCAGGCATTAGGGTTGTACTTCGGTGATGTTGTATTTGGATTCTTCGGGGCTTCCCTTGGAATCACTAGATTGGTTTTCAATAACTATGGCAGAATCTGAGATAAAGTCATGTTGAGCTGAGTGAATTGTCTTCGCGGTCTCTCGGCCCTTGATTGATTGTTGCGCTGAGGAGCACTAACAGGTCTTAATATAACCACCGCATTAACAGTTTGGCGGTGTTCAGGTCTATTATGACTTTTTGAACTGTAAACAGTACTTGACTCTTTATTAAAAGGCTTCTTCTCGGTTCCTGATGAAGCACCCTTCTGTATTTTACCAGATTTGATACCAGCCTCAATCCTTTCCCCGGTCATAATCAGCTCTGTAAACCCGGACGAAGAACTTCCAATCAGATGGTTGAAATACGAACCAGACAAGGTCCCTAGAAACATATCCACTAGTTCCCTATCAGCCAAGGGTGGTTGCACTCTTCCAGCGAGGTCCCTCCACTTCTGAGCATAATCTTTGAAACCTTCACCCGCACTCATAGACATACCATGTAGTTGGGTACGCGTGGGAGCGAGGTCGGCATTATATTGGTACTGCTTGTAGAAAGCAGCAGCCAAATCTTCCCAATTACGGATACTAGCTCCTTCTAACTGGTAAAACCATTCAAGCTGAGTCCCTGAGAGACTGTCTTAAAAGAAGTGGATCCATAGGTTCTTGTCAGCGGTGTACGGCTGAATCTTTCTTACATACGACCGGAGGTGCAGTTTTGGACAAGAAACCCCGTCGTACTTAGCAAAGGCTGGTACTTTGAACTTGTGGGGAATCACCACCCCAGATGACAAACCCAGATCACCAAAGTCCAGACCAGACACTTTCTGAACTTCTATCGCACTCAACCGGTCTTCCAGTTGCTTGTATCTATCCTTAGCCGGAGGATACTGGTCTTCGTCAAAGTCGGTCTCGTTGTCTGAAACAACAGGGCTAGAGCCCTCCTTTCTTCCTCATTATCTCTCCCTCCAGATGAGGGGGTCAAATCAAACTCTTCTCGCAAATCGTTTCCGAATCTGCGACCCATATTGAATAGGACCGTCTTCTTCTTCTTCTTCTTCTTCTTCTTCTTCTTCTTGTTCTCTTTCAGGATAAGGGTCTTCAGATCTTGCTGACCCTTAGCTAGATTCATGAACAATTCTTGGAACTGGGCGTTTTGAGCCTATAGAGCCTTGATTGCTTGTTCAGTTGATGGTTCAGAAGACATGATGCTGAAATAAACAGCGAAGAAGATGATAAAATCTGTAGGGGTACCTGTTATGAGGTGCATGGTAATGATATGCGTATGATATGATTTCAAAGACTTTTAGGGATTCAAATTCATAAACAAAAAATGAAACACACTTTTATTAGATAAACTTTGGATTCAATTGTTCAACAGATTCCCTTAAGGCGTTACAGGAAAGAAAAACTGAAAAGTAAACCAAAGCTAGAAATAATCAAAAGACAATCAGTGCTCCCATGGTCGTTTCTTGTCAGTGCGGACATAGTCATTGAGGATCCGCTTGTTCTCCAGCTGCCTTGTCAACTTCTGGATCTTCTGCTCTTGCTCATGATACTTTTCTCGGTAAGTATCCCGCTCTTCTCTCAGCTGCATCCAGGACCTCTTCAATGCCCCTATGTCAGTAGGCATGTAAGGGTGTAGGATGGTAGGAGGAACCCCCTCTTCATCAGCAACTTCAACAATGATAGGCAAGACAACTTCATAGGGCATTCCCAGCTTTTGGGCACGGATACGAAACCATCGGAGATATGGCTCCATTGGTAGAGAAGTCTTTGCATCCAGCTCGTGCGGATCAGACCTGTGAACTCTATCCCAAGCTCTTATGAATCTGCGGCATTGCTCGTCACTATCCCCTTGGAAATAAAAGACAATACTAGGCATTAGCAACTCATGAGGTCCTTCTCTTCTAGCTCGCCCAAACTGACGTAAGGCCAAGCACGGATTATATGTGATCCCTCCATGGGTTCCTATCAGTGGAACATTGGGGTATTCCCCATAACGATCAATAATAGCCACCTCGTCCATACCCTTAATAGTCCAAATGATGTCATTATGAGAGAGAGACATAATCCTATAAGCCCAGCCCATGCCTTCTTTATTCTTCAGAACTGATTTGGGAAGGTGAGAAATAAACCACCTCGCTAGCAATGGAGCATAGCACATAAGGGTTCCCTGCCTCTGAGAAGTACAAGCATAAAGAGAATGAAGAATGTCACCCAAGAGAGTGGGTATAGGATTACCAAACATAAAAATCTTCACTGCATTCACGTCGACGAAAACATCTGAGTTAGGAAACAATACCAAACCATATATGAGAAGAGCCAGAATGTCTTCAAATGCCTGGAAGTCTAGACTGTCCCAGAACTGATTAGCCTTACCAACCAAGAATTTAGTCAGAAAACCCTTTTCTCCACTTCTAGTCTCCCAATTAGACATCACTTCAGCCTCTGTCAGATGGAGGGATGAAGCAATCTCTTCTGGCCTAAGGATCTTTTCCCAACCTGTGAACGGGGTCTGCTCCAGAATAGAGATACCAAGCAGATCAGAGAACTCTTCCAAGGTAGGGACCAACTGGTAGTCCTGAAAAGTAAAGCAATGGTACAGTGGATCAAAGAACAGGACTAAGACACTCATCATCTGTTTGTCCAATTTAAAAGTGACCAAACCCAGAAGATGCCCATATCTTCTGATAAAGGAGGTAGTATCTGAAATCTTTGCAACCAATTCCTTAAGTTGAGTGGGAACCTGGACAAAGTTGATCCAAATGGTGTTCCTACGCATAGGTGCCATGACCTACAAAACAGAACAAAGATGAATTCCTTCTGTCTTTGAAATAGGTTAGTCCAATGTAAGATGCATGCAATGTTATGATGTCATGATGTCATGATAGAAAACACACCACAAGTATCCACAAATAGCAAACATGGTAAAGGCACACAAGTCACACAGAGAGCCCTTAGATTTCAGGCTGGCAAGGAGTCTAGGTACTACCCTCTTTCAGTTTAGTTGGTTCAAACCTGTCCTAAAAATAGTAACCGGGTTCTAGAGGATCTCAATATCACTGACTACCCTCGATCGATCATAATTCCAGTTTAGTAACCTTTTCTTGCGGCCGGAATCATCGCAAGAGTTTAGTCTCAATGAGTGTAGCATACTGCTACTGTTCTATGGCCAAGTTGGTCAATTTAAAGGTTCTAAGGTCAGTTGGTGCTTAATGACCCCTTAGCAGACCCATATTCTCCTTGTTGCGCCACAAGGGATATCGGTACATACTAAAGTTCCACACCAACGTAGCTACTGCTTCAACCGTATCGGTCTACGCTGTACAGTTCCCTCACTGTTTATTGCTACTTACCTAAAGGGTATTCCCTAGATCCGGGTTAGGATCTATAGTAACTCCGATTCAAGCCCACAAATATAAAGCATACAAGTCAAGAAATTGAAAACATTATGAACTATTCCTAAGGTACACCCCACTTATAAGCGTCCCCAGCAGAGTCGCCAGTTCTATGATACGGTGGGAAGAACTGACTGTTTTTTGGAATGCTGGTTTGTGTTTTGCATTTTGTATTCACAAAATGTCGCGGTAAGCAAGAGTCGCCACCAACTTTTATTTTATCCAACAAGGAAAGGAAAAAAGCACAGAAAAATTCCTTTTTCGAGATTATTTCTCGAGTTCGGGTGGTAGATTATAGAAAGGGAAGGTGTTAGTACCATTTCTATCCGTGGTTATCCACGGGCTCTTAGGTACTTACTCAAATATTGCTTTCTTTGTGCTTGTGGGTTTGAAAAAGTTTTTATTTGAAACTTTGATTTAACTCTTGCTTCTGTCCTCAAGAGTGTATGAAGTGTTTTTGAAAACTTTATTCGAAAAAAGTGTAAGTGTGAAAAAGATTTTTGATTTTAAAAGAGAAAGTACTTAAGAACCATCTACCTACTCGAAAAAGGAATCGTTCTATGCTAATTTCCTTTAGACAATGCTATCCTACTATTGATGAGTAGGTAGCACCATCGTTGGAGTTTAAGGGTCAATTCCAATTTAGGGACTTACGGTCACCAAAGCAATGTTAGGATGCCTTAGCGGTAACCCTAATATCTTAGATCATTTGTTTGAGGCAACAATATCCGAGGCAACCGTTTCGAGGCGACTATGATCTTTTAGACAAGAGGGCGACCTCTAAAACTACCTATACTCAATGACCGTGTACGAAGGCAACCAAGTGGGGTGTACCCTAGGAGTGCGCATGTGCGAGTGTGTCGTTTTCAGTTAATTTTATCTTTGTACATGTTGATGGTGATCTAAGTTGATTTTAGGTTAAAACATTCAGTCTTGTCATGCAACCCTATTATCAAACATCTAACAGTTATAATTTGCGGAAAATAAATTGCGGAATTTAAATTACAAGGCGTCGGGTATTTACATCGCCAAAGACAACCTCTTTAAAAATAAATAAAGCGATAAAAAATAAATAAAGGTCCTATTTACTATTACAAACCAGAATCAGATACATAATAGGATAAAAGAAAATAAATCGCATGCGGGAAATTAAATCGAGCGCAAACTAGGGTTTTGACCCTTTTTGTTAAAGAAAATATCTTTTTTTTTTTTTTTGTATTTTAAGAAAGAAATTAACTAAATTAATTACTAAATTGAATTAAATAAATAAATTAATAAAAATAAATTATTTTTGGCCTTTTTGTTATTTTAAGAAAGAAAATAAAATTAATTGAATTAGTAAAACCCTAATTAAGTCTAATTTAATTTTAATTATTTACAAAAATGTTAAAGTTATTCTAATTAAGAACCTAAATTAATTTAATTAGTATTTATTAATAAAAAATAAAAGTTAAAGTTTAATTTGATAAAAATATTTTTGGTGATTTTATTTTATAAAAAGGTTGAATTTTAATTGGTTAGAAATTAAATAAAATATAATAAAACAATTAAATAAAACAAAAAATAAATAGGAGAGAGTAAGGGGTTTTGGGCCTGTTTTAGTGGTGTGATTAGTAATCCTGAAGCCCATTTGGATCTGGCCTTGTTGACTTTGCAGATTAGGTGTATATGCGCTGACTTTGCCTATGGTAGACCCTCACTCCTGGATCACCAGATCTGGCCTTTGGCCATCTGGCTATTGGATGCCTGAAGGTGCATGGTACGTTGTAGCAAGGCAAATGCACACAATTACCTGAAAAATAAAATTATGAAGGAAAGTGGGGGACCTGGGATTCGAACCCAGGTCCTGATGGATCTTACCAATACGCGCTTGCCACTAGGCCACTAGTCCTTGTTAGTATAATACAAAGAAATTATAATATAAACAAAAAAAATTATATGCCAGAAAATAAAAAATGCGCGAAAATTAATTTGAATTGGCCAATGGGAGAACGACAGCTCGTCGTCTCCTACCTCTGAATCCTACAAATATTACCTGCGAATTTGGATCCACAGCTAAATGCGCAAGCTTGCTCTAAAATCCATTCCAGATCATGAAAACAAATTCCACGACCATGGTTAGACTCGTCTTGGCTCCCTGATCAACAATATTCCCTTCTTGAGTCCTGATTTTTCCTGAAAAAGAAAACCCTAAAACACAAACAAAGAACCCTAGCTATGGGGGTTCTTCATTTAGGCCAGAACAATGCAATTGGATAATGCCAAACGTTTGCAAATGTTGTAAGGAGTATAAATATGCCAATGATTTATTCAAATGATGCAAGAATGATGAATCACGAATTCAAGAACCAAGGTGATTATCGTGACACTTACAGTGCTTTGTGGTATGTGAGAATGCTTGCTCTTGATCCAGGAAGATTCAGTGTACGTCCAGGAAACGATTGGGATCGGTCTAAGCTTCTGAAATTGCCTCTAAGTACGGTTTTGATTTCACACTTTTTAGTGAATTTTTCAACTTTGGTATTGCCTCGTTCTACATCCTCCAACCCTTGTCTCGTGTGTCTTAGCTTGCTTATGTATGGTACAATGTGCTAGGGTAACAAATTTGGCTTCAATCTTCTCCCATCAATGCTTTGGGATTTGATTTGATTCACCCTTTAAACCTTTCCAAATTTGCCAAATCTCCATCTTTTTGTACATGATATGGTGTGATCCGAATTTGATGATTATCATGATGATAATTAAGATCTGAAACAACCAAAAAATCTTAGGTAATCAAAGTTTGGGATTTTATATGATTTAATTTGATTTAAAATGAATAAATTCAATAAAAAAATCAAATAAAATAATAAAAAAGAGATATGGGCTCATGGTTGAAGCTAGGACACGTGGAAAATGATGCAAGCTCAAATCAAGTGGAAAGGAATGGGCCCATTTGACAAAATTTGAAGTTTTGAGGATAGTTGACTTTTGGCAATTTTGCAAAAATGTCCAACTTCAACAATGCATAACTTCTTCAATTTTGAACTTTTGGAGGTGTTATTGGACTTTTTAGAAAGCTTGAGATGTTCTATAACCAACCCTTTTGGTCTCATCTCATTTTGATGTTCCATGCTCAAGTTATAATCTTTGGAAAAAAAGGTGTTTTTGTTGACTTTCAAAAATGACCTATAATGTCCAAATTCATAACTTCTTGTGAGTGCATATTTTTATCTTGGGGTATGAAGATGGGTTGTAGGAAATTGAATCCTATTCAAAATAAGATTTTGATGGGTCATTTCTCATAAAGTATGAGAAAGTTATGCTTGGTCAAAGTTGAGTTGACTTTTCCTACAAAACCCTAATTTAGCAACTTTTGAGTCTTGATGAATTTTGAGCAATCCTTGATGAATCATGATCAACCCTTGATCAAATGATGAAATATCCTTCCAAATGAGAGTGTTGATGAAAAATATTGAAGTTTGACTATTTATAGGTCACAGTTGACTTTTGCCCTAACACAGTCGATTTTTGGACCCTTTGAGCAATTGACTGAGCAAACTTCCTCTGCAAGGCTTGAAATTTGACATGGATTATCTTGAGAGCATATTAGGATATTGGGGAGCACTTGAGGTCATTTGGACTCAAAGATCTTGATGCAACACAAAACCCTAATTTGAGGTTGACTGCCTTAGGAGATGACTTGTCTGACCCACTCTTGAGCAAACTTGAGCAACTTGGAGATTTTTCTTGCAATGTTTTGAGGAATATGAGAGGGAAAATTTTGGGGTACAACAGAAATTCTAAAGCCTTGAATGCTATATTCAATGGAATTTACAAGAACTTTTTTAGATTAGTGAACACATGTGAAGTAGCTAAGGATGCATGAGGAATTCTTCAATCTACTCATGAAGGCACATCCAAAGTTAAGATGTCAAGACTTCAGTTTCTCACCACAAAATTTAAGAATTTGAGAATGAAGGATGATGAAAGTATAAATGACTTCCATATGAACATTCTTGAAATTGCTAATGCCTCCGGTGCTTTAGGAGATAAAATACCTGAAGACAAATTGGTGAGAAAGATGCTCAGATCTCTTCCCAAGAGATTTGATATGAAAGTGACTGCTATAGAAGAAGCTCAAGACATTGACAAAATGAAAGTGGTTGAACTTGTTGGACCCCTTCTAACATTTGAATTAAGCATCAATGAAAGATCTGAAAAGAAGAACAAAAGCATAGCCTTTGTATCAAATACTGAAGCTGAAGAGGAAGACTGTGATTTGGATACAGATGGAGGAATATCAAATGCCTTAGCTATGCTTGGAAGACAGTTTAACAAAGTGATAAAAAGAATGGATAGGAACCAAAAATCAAATGTCAAGAACATCTCATCTGATATCCATAAGTCAAATGAGTTTGGAATAAAAAGGGCTGAAGAAAAATTCACTCAAGGGAAGGGAGTACAATGTCATGAATGTGAAGGCTTTGGTCATATTAGAGTTGAATGTCCTACATATATTAAGAAACAAAAGAAGAATCTATATGTTACTTAGTCTGAAGAGGACTCAGAGAGTGATCTTGAAGAATCTGTCAAATATATTAAAGCATTGACAGGAAAATATGTATCTGATGAAGAGTCTAGTGATGGGGAACTAACCTTTGATGAGTTAACTGCTTCATACAAAAAATTATGTCTAGAAGTGCAGAAGTGTGCCTTGAAGGTGAGAAACAGAAAGTCATCATAACTCAGCTGAAGGCAGAAAGGTAAGAACATTTAAAAACTATTTCTAATCTGGAAAGTGAAGTGACTTCCTTGAATTCAAACCTTGATAGAATGGTCAAACCTCTCAAGATGCCAAATAATAGATCTGACAAACTAGATAAAATTCTTCAAGAATGGAGAGTGACTGGAGACAAGAGTGGTCCAGGGTTTAATGAGAAAGAGAAACCTAACTCAGAAGAACCTTCATTATATTCCACTCAGGCCAAATCTAAACCTAAGATGTCAAATCAAATGTCTAAACATCATAGCAAGAAAGGACATCATGGAAAACATCAGGATAAGAAGAAGTTTAAATACACCAAGAAGAATCCCCAACCCTGGAGATGTCATCACTATGGAAGACTTGGTCATATTAGGCCCTTCTGTTTCAAGTTGTATGGGTATCATAAGACTAATCCTTCTCCCAAGGCTGATAAGATTCTACAAAATAGAAAAAAAGAAGAAACAGTAGATTCCCAAGTCTAATGTTGCTAGTTTCATAGCTCACACCTCTCTCAGAGTATCAACTAAAGATGACCGGTATTTTGACAGTGGCTGCTCTAGACACATGACAGGTGTCAAGAATCCATTGGTGGATGTCAAATCTCATTCCACCAGTTATGTGATTTTTGGTGATGGAGCAAAAGGTGAAATCAAAGGTGTTGGCAAGCTTGATTGTTCAGGAGTCCCTAAGCTTGATGATGTGTTACTTGTTAAAGAGTTAACAACTAACCTGATAAGTATAAGCCAATTGTGTGATTAAGGATTCAAATTTAACTTCACCGAGGAAGAATGTCTTGTGTGCAATGAAAATAATTAAGTTATTATGAAAGGAATCAGATCTAAAGACAATTGTTATCTATGGGGTCCTCAAGAGTTGAATCTCTCTTTAACATGTGTTTTTGCCAAAGAGAATGAAGTTAAACTATGGCATCAAAAATTTGAGCACTTGCATCTGAAAGGTATGAAAAGAATTATATCTGAAGAAGCAGTGAGAGGGATTCCTAATCTCAATATTAGAAAGCAAACTAAGATGTCACATCAGAAGATCCAACATCTCACTACATCAAAAGCTCATATAGTACACAATCAATTGTTCTTTGATTAAGATATTGTTCCTTGAGATAAACCAGGTTATGGTCTTACTCAAGAAGACTTTGACAGTTGTCGAAGTAGTTGTGTAATCTGTTTGATTAGTGGATTAAGTCCTCGTTGGAGAGAGGCGAAATCACCTTGGCAGGTGGACTGGAGTAGTGTGAGATCAATAGAACTAGGATAAAAATCTTGAGTTTATTGCATTTGATTTTTAAGTTACAATTCAACCCCCCTTCTTGTGTTTTTCACTTCTTCAGAAGGTTCGTGATGATCATACACTTCCATCACGAACGAATTTTATTCTTTAGGAATTTCATCTCGGATAGCATAGATTTGATATTGTTTAGATATGTAATCACCTATAAAAAGTAAGGAATTTACAACTACTTTGATACGAAGAACAAAATCTAATGCAAAATGATTGAGCTTCTTTATAGTTATGAGCTTGGTGCACAATTGTCTCACACATGATTTCATAATTTTTGTGAACCTTATCCCATACCTCATATATAGGACCATTTACAAGAAAGCAAACGTGGGAGAATCGTTTTAGAGATTGTTGAAAGCAACTACGTGAACAAAGCTTGGTCTAGCACTATCCAAGTTTTATATTGCACTAAGATGATGTTTTGAAGATAAACTTTGTTTTTTTTAAATATATAAGGTATATTAGGATTCACTATATAGCTATGAACCTCATTCAAGAGAATCACACCTTACACCTGCTGGTTGCACAATAAATAGTTTTCATTTTACTGCTTGATGGAAAGCTTGAGACCAAACAAAGAAGAAGAGATTCCAAAAGCAGGAGCTACATCGTGTGAAGTGGTTCAATTCTTGGACAATGATGACAATTCATTAATTTTATCATTGATGAGCTTCAAGACACACAAACAAAAGTAGAAGAAATAACTGTTAGTGCGTGAGACACTTTTAGTGAGGAGAGAAAGAGAGAGGGTATAAGGAAATAAGGATTGATATTATTGAATTGTAAAAACTGAATTATAAACTATATATATATATATATATATATATATATATATATATATATATATATATATATATATATATATATATATATATATATATATATATATATATATATATATATATATGCACACACACATCCATGACTTGTGCATTAAGTAACTAACAAACCTTAATTAACTTGTGCTTGGGATTGAATTACTTAACTTGGATTATATCTCAAAATACCTCCTTATAATCCAAGTTGTCGAACATACGCTAATCATAGTCGATCTGAACTATTCCTAATTTCTTTCTCAAATTCAGGAACCTGTCGATCTTCAATCCTTTGGTGAAAATTTTGGCCAAATGTGATTTACTTGAGAAATGCCTTACTACAAGTTCACCTCGATTTACCTTCTCTCTTAAGAAGTAAAATCTAGCTTCGATATGCTTACTCCTTCCAAGCAAAACTAGATTCTTTGCAAGATTAATGGTTTACTTGTTGTCGATCTGCAACACTAGAGGTTTCTTCATTTCAACCTCGATCTCTTACAACACAGATTTAATCCAAATTACTTGGTACACAACATAGGATCATGTTATATATTCAGCCTCACACGATGACAATGCCACCACATGTTTCTTTCTTGAGCACCATGAGATTGGGGCACCAAAGAATTGAAAGAAATAACTAGTTTTGGTTCTTCAACCCTCCTTATCTCCATACCAATTAGCATCTGAATAGTAATTAATTACGAATTCTTTGATTTTAGATTCTTATTGTGATACAGTGGGAGAACTGACTTAAGGTTTGTTTTGCGTTTGTGTTTGCAAATGTTGCGGTTTAGCAAGAGTCTCCACCGACTTTTCTTTTATCCAAAAAAGGAAAGGTGAAAAAGTACAGGAAAGACCTTTAGAGATGTTTTTGAGTTCGGGGGGTAGATTATGAAAAGGGAAGGTATTAGCATCCTTTTCATCCATGGTTTTCCATGGGCTCTTAGTTACTTGCTAGATCACTTGCTTTTTTTTGAAATTGTATTTGTGGTGTGGGTTTTGAAAGTATTTTTGAAAATGGAACTTCGTAATGGTTCTCGTTTCTATAAGAACGCATACAAAGTGTTTGTTTCGAAAATAGTTCAAAGAGCTGTTTGTGAGATTTGTTTTTGAAAGTGATTTTGAAAAGTTGTCTTTGTAATGGTTCTCGTTTCTATAAGAACGCGTACAAAGTGTTGTTTTCAAGAATGTTTCAAAATGAGAGTGTTGGTGTATAAAATGTTTTTGTTGTGAGCAAGCGAGTAACTACGAGCGAAACTACCTACTCAAAAGGTCTTAGATGTGCTTTTCCTTCTCCTTTAGATGTTGCTATCTTACCATTGATTTGGTAAGAAGCCCCATCGTTGGATGTGAAGGGACGAGCGTTGGGACGTTTGAATAGTCATAGAAGGCAACATATGAGACGTTTTAACAATGTCATTTAGGGACTAGATCGTTTACCGAAGGCAACATCAAGGGTCATCAAGGGACTACGATCTTTTATCGAGGGTCTTTGCTAAAACACTCATGTTCGAGGGACATGACTATATTTCCGATAGGCAACAAGTGAGATTACCCTAGGGGTGCTAGTGTGCAAAGTGTGTTTTGATTGCATGCATTTAGTCTTGATTAGGGTGATCTATTTGTTGATTTTATATATTTCTATACACACCCTAATTACTAGCATTTACATTTGAAAGTGATAAATTACAGAAATGTAAAGTCCTACGCTATTACAATGTTTAGGGGATGGGGGTACATATTTACAAATGAGGGTTGCAAGTAAAAATAAGTCCTAAGTTACTATTACAACCATATTGAAATGTACAATATAAGAAAGAAAAAAGACTTGTTTAGAAAATGGTTTTTTGTCTTAATGAAAAAAAAGAAATAAATAAATTAATAAAAGAAAATATTTTTATGTCTTTTTATGTTAATAAAAAAGGGAGTTAATATTAAAAATGATGAAAAAGAAAATAAATGAAAGACAAGTCCAGCGTGCTGCTGCAAGCAAAAAAAATGGAATCAGAAGTTCTGGAACCAGACGTGTGATGACTCAGAGAGGAACGTCAGTGGGCATCAGAAGTTCTGGATTGGTACACTCTGAGGTCCTGCAAGACACGTTAGAGGGAAAACACAGAGGTTCTGGGTGGTGTTCAGTAAGTGAACCAAAAGTCAGAAGTTCTGTGTTACGCTAAAACAGTGAGTAAACATCAACAGTTCAGTGCGTTATCAGCATGTAAGCATCAGAAGTTCTGTGTGTGTTAACAGTGAGAAAAATCATAGAAGTTCTGTGTGTTAAAATAGTGAAGAGAACTCAGAAGTTTTGCATACTTAAACAATGAGAAAATTCTAGAAGTTCTGTGTGTTAAAATGGTGAGTGAAAAACAGAAGTTATGTGTGCTTAAACAGTGAGTAAACATCAAAAGTTCTATTCCATATTTCAACTCTTAATCAGCACATCAGCAGGGTAAAAGCACAGCAGTTTAGAAGTTCTAATTCTGATTCTGGGCCTAACTTTATTCAACAAGTTCTGATCTATAGCTTCTTCTACTTATGCAATGATATAGACAATATTAATACTATGATATTTACATGTTTAATGATGTTCTGAATGAAAAAAGATGCAAAGTAAGAAAGACTTACCTTGGACCTGGAGCGTGCTTGGAGCTTTGAGTGGCTGCCTTTGGATGTTTTGGAATCAGCAAGAGTAACGGAAGAGAAAATTCCAAGTTCTTTGATTCAAAAGGAAGAACAAAGGTTTTTTTGTGTGTATGAGAAATCTGGATTTTTATGAAGGTTTCACAACTTCCTTTTCTCTCTTTTGGCCAATCTCTCTCTCCAAAAGCCAGCCTCTTGAACGTGTGATGGAGCAACTTATTTATAAGTGAATTTTTTGTGATTTTGGGGGGAAAAACAAATGAGTTTTTAAACACTTTTGGCATACTGTTCCTTTGCTTTTTAATCATAGATTTCGTATGCTAGCTTGGTGAAATTATGGGATGCAGGCGTGGGCTGAACTAGCTGTTGGTTATAGGTCTGCAGCAGGTTGTATAAACAATGTTTTGGGATTTGGTCAAGTTCTGACCAAAGCGTTGAATATAACCCTCATATGCTAAAGCGTTGCCTTGTTCTTGAAGCAAGCATGGTGGTTGTCAGCAGGAATTAAGGAAAAGCAAAAAGCAAAGCATGGGCTTAGTATCAAAGTTGCTATCCCAAGACAGTAGAGGTACATGTGGTGAAAATCCTTTGGATAAAGACTCAAAAAGTTGTTGTGAGCATTAAATGATGATGAGACTTATCACAACCAGAAATCCTGCAACGTGAGATTCTACACCAAGGCTTAGTTCTGGATCAGAAGTTCTGCTTCAGCATAGCATCCAATCTTCTGATCCTCTTATCTTCTGGCTCCAGCATGTTCTGAAGGAGCTTTCAGACTTTCTAGAAAGCTTGCAACATGCTTCTTAACCTTATTTGAATTACCCTAGCAAACTCTGACTGAGCTTTTGTGAAAACTTGCCCAGAAGTTCTGACCAAAGTCTTTCTTGAGAATATCCAGAATTTTCCGAGTGTTATGGTGATGTTCTGATCACAGAAGATCAGAAACGTAACATCCATGCGCTGAAGAGTCATGTTCTGATTGAAGACTATGTTGTGAACCATATTTGCAACTTCTGACTGCACTTGCATGGAGGTTGACTCAGAAGTTCTGAGGTATCATATGCTCTTAACACTTAGAAAATTTTCTAAATGTTTAGGAATTTTGACTTTTCCAAAGTAAATTTGAGTTTTGAATTTTTAGATGAAACAAACTTCATATTCCAACATGTCTTGATGAAATATGATTTTTGAGATTTGATTTTGATCCAAAAGTCAAAGTTTGACTTTTCAGTGTGCAAATGACCATTTTGCTCTTGTGGATGATTTTCTTGGAAAATTTGTAATTCGAGGCTTGGAATTAGATGGAAGCAAACTTGAGGATCCAGAGTGATTCCTTGAGAAATGAGAGGGCAAATTTTGGGGTACAACACTTGTCAAAATAGAATTCCATAGTTTATCGATCCTTTTAAGTATCTCATAATTTTTGTTGTAGCCTTCATGTGTGACACCCTTGGTTCTTACTAATATGACTGAAAAACTTATATTCAGTCGACTGTTGCACACATATTTTAGAGATCCCATAATTTGTTTAAACAAAATGGCAGCGACCTTGTCCTCATCTCCATGTTTCTCCAGTTTCGAGTTTGGTTCGACAGGTGAGGATGCAGGATTCAACTCATCCATTTTGAATATCTTAAGAATCTGTTTGACATACTTCCTTTAATGTAGAAATATACCTTGCTTCGAAATTTGAAATTCCATGCCTAGGAAATAAGACATGTTTCTCATATCCAGCATTTCAAATTCCCTCATCATCAACTATTTGAACTTCTACAAGTTCTCCAAGCTATTTTAAATTACCAGCAAGTCATCTAGATACAAGCATATAATAATTATGTGTTGTACCACAACCTAAACATAGACACCATACTCAGACTTGCATTTTATGAATCCTAATTTGAGTAAGTATGAGTTAATCTTCTTGTTCCATGCCCTAGGTTCCTGCTTGAGGCTATAGAGCGCTTTGTGTAACTTGTATACTTTCCTTACTTCCTCATGAATCACAAACCCTAAATGTTATGTAACATAAAACTCTTCATCTAAAGTTTCGTTGAAAAATGATGATTTCACATCTAAGTGAAATTTTGACCAGCCTTACTTGCATGCCAAGGCTACCTCTAGTCGAACAGTCTCCAATCTTACTAATGGTGTATATACTTCAGAGTAGTTGAGTCCTACTCTATGAAGAAATCCTCGAGCCACTGATCTCGCCTTATGTATTGCTATCGACCCATCATCATTGTGCTTCAACTTGAATACCCACTTCACTTTGATAAGTTTTGTGTATGTTGGAAATTTGATTAACTCTCATGTGTTGTTTCTTTTGATTTCCTGTAACTCTTTGACCATAGATAACTTGCATTATTTAATCTTTAAAGCCTCGTTATAATTTATTGGTTTAACATGTGCAAGTAAAGCAAAATTAACTGATTCTCTATCTGGGGTGACTTCATCATCACCAGTCACTTCATAGTCTTGAAGTCTTGCTGGACGAACTCTCATTCTTTGAGGTCTTTGACAATGACTATGTCGGGAATGTCAGCAACTGCTTCGGCTTCGATTTGAATATCTAGGATTTCTTTGAATTCGACTTTGACATCATCAGTTTCTTCATCGATACCATAACTCATCAATGGCTTGTTAACTGCATCATCATATTCCAATCCTAGACAAAATTTTCATCAATCATAATATCTCGACTTATTACGATCTTCTCATTAATTGGACTGAACAACTTGTATGCTCCAATTTTATGATATCCTACTAGAATCATATGTTCACTCTTGTCATCAAGCTTCCTTCTTCT